>CAAKHB010005413.1:0-26987 GCA_901007665.1 Aeoliscus strigatus
GAGTTTCCGATTATTCCCTTCCACTCCAACTCACTCAGTTCGCAATCCAAGTCTCTCTGCCAAATAGTCTTCAGAGTCCGGCAGATATCCTTATTTAGCCTGCTAAAGTTTCGATAAAACACTGCTGCTGTATGCCCTGTCTCTGGTAAATCCAGAAAGTCCCTCACTGGGTTCGTCTCATCTGCAAATTGCCCTTTTCTAATACAGTGTTTAATTTGAATGTATTTCCAAAAGTTGCCCTTTTCTTCTAGGTCATACCTTTGCAGTAATTCTGAAAACAATATAAATTCTCCATTCACAATTAAATCGCTTATTTTGCAGATTCCCTTTCTGAACCATTGTCTCCAGAAAACTGTTTTCTTCCCAATACATATGGCTGGGTTATTCCACAGTGAGGCATACATTTGCTTTAAATGTAGTGTTCTGCACCTTTTGTGGACTTCTTTCCAGACCTCCTTTGAGTAGTTCAGTATTGGGTTTGTGGGATGTTCTTGTCCACTGGTGGATGGACCTTGTGACAGTGCATCCAGCGGGGTGAAGGGACTCTGAAGTTCCATTTCAATTTGAATCCAGCTCAGTTTTGTGTCTGTTCTCTTCCAATATTTGGCAAGTCTCGTCATTTCAAACGCCAAGTTGTATAGTCTCAGGTCGGGGAGGGCCATTCCTCCTATTTCCTTTGGGGCCCACATTTTCTTGACATTTATCCTTGGCTTTTTCTTCTCCCACAGCCCGCTTTTGTCTTTTCTTTTCTAATCAGATTTGTCTGCCATAGTTAGACCTGTTGTTCAACATGTCCCTGCTACAGCTACAGAAGGGATTTCAATCAAAATATACTTTGTCTCTTGTCCCCTTCCCATTTCTCTGCTGTGAGCTACAAATATTTCCATTGCCTGTTTCATGTGCTTCTGCTTGTCTTATTCTTTTCTAACCTTTTTCATCTTCAGTAATTACCCTCTCGGTCTATGTTCGTGGAATGATTTCAGTGCCTTCCGTCACTCTGATTGATTTCCTGCTGTAGAGGAGTCGTGATGATCATATACACTTGATTTTAATGATTTTAATTAACATTCAAATGTGATTTGATGTGTACAATTCATAGATAGCAGTTAACAGGACAGTTAACTGTCCTGAAGACTAGTTTGAAGTACCTTAATGTGAATGTGTCTTTTACAAATACGTCGTCACACGTCTACGGCATGTTCTCTATGTCTGTAGATCCAACCTTCATCAGCTCCTATTTCATTCCTGACGAGGAGAAAATCTACTTCTTCTTCAGCGAAGTGGGCAGAGAATACGACTTTGTTGACAAATTTATTGTCTCGCGTGTTTCACAGATCTGCACGGTAAAAATGAAAACCTTTTCATGAATTACATTTTTAACATTATGAGAAGATATGCTTCACCATATGTTCTTGCTGAACCGTGCATTTGTAGGTTTCTATTAGTTTAGTTGTCTGTCATTGTGGATGCTTATTTATACATAGTGAGAGAAAAGTGATTTAATTTAAAGTAGCTAATTTCATTTACTACTTGGGTAGTTAAGGCTAAATGGAAGAAAACGTTTGTTTTGGTGGGTCTTCAACCCGCTGGAGGAAGGCAAGAAACCTGTGCAAACTGTTCTGCTATCGCATACTGACTTGTCTCATATGTCAGAGTGATGTAGGTGGCCAGCGGACCCTGCAGCGACGCTGGACTACTTTTGCCAAAGCGCAGCTGTTGTGTCAGGCTGACAATGAGCTGCCCTACAATGTGATCCAGGACATTGTGAGCCTCCCACCAGCAGAGGGCGCTCCTGCAGAGGACACACTTTTTTATGGCATCTTCACTTCTCAGTGGTTAGTAAAGCAAAGAAAACATTTTTGCATCTTGTGCTATCAACATTAGTTCAGAGACTGCATCCATGATCTTGTGGTGGAAACAGTTATTTTTGTTTTAGTAATTTAGTTTGTATTGCAAGACCTCATTGCTTCTGTTTAATATAAGATGTGGGCATGGCATTTGGGGTTCAAGCATATCAGGTTAGAGACAAAACTGTCAATGTACTCAAACAGTGTATCACATGTTGAATACACGTCACTGATATGCTGACTGTGTAAAGCACCAGCGGCTACACTTGGAGACGCAAGCAGCAGATCTGATGCACATTTTACATTAAGAGTCAAGTTGTCTGCAGCGTCCAGTCAGTGACTTCTTTCTCTTTCCCTTCCCAGGTCTGTGAACTCTGGACGGTCAGCAGTGTGTTCATTCCACCTGTCAGACATCATATCCGTTTTCTCTGGGAACTACAAAGTGCTTAACCGGGACACGTTACAGTGGAGCACACGGGTTCAAGAGAAGGTCGCAAATCCAGGAGAGGTAAATAACTTTTCAGACATGAAAAGACAGAAGACTGGCAGCATTTGGGGAGCTTGATTCTGTGGTTGATTGAGTGACAGCTGTGCGTCCGTAGGTGGCCATGCCAGCATGGAGGACAAGGCCCATAGATTGATTTGTAGCTCGTCTCTGAAGGTGTCAGCACATGACGTTTACACTGCTGGGCTTGTGTGATTTGCAGTTGCATGTTAAAATCATGTTCACTCTGCAGTTCCATTGGCATCACTGAGTCATTTCTCTTTTTGGACGGTAGTGCGGCCTGCACAATGCGTCGGACAACGCCCTGCGCTTTGTCAAGGAAAACTTTCTGGCAGACGACAGTGTCCGATCTGTGGGAAGAAGTCTGACGATGGTGTCGGCGGAGCACAGTTATAGTCATGTGACTGTCCAGAGAGTCCAGGCTGCTAACAAGCAGGACTATACTGTCCTCTTTCTTCTGACAGGTGAGTCTTCAGCTGCTGTCATTATTCACTTCAGCTCCTCTAGGAAAAGTCCTCTGACAGCAGGATGCAATGCTTCCTGCTGATCCTCTCTCATCTTCTTGAATAACACATTTGTCCTATAAACAGGACACTGACTGAATCACACACAAATCCTGATCATCAGTTTAAAGTTCATCCATCTGAAGTAAACTCCATATGTTTTGTTCATTTTAGTAACTTTGACATGTAAATATAGAAAGGGTAAGACGGGTACAGGTGTGTGTTGTGGGTTATGATTCGTCGGTGTATTCTTGTACGTCACATAAGGACACAAAGTTCTCTTACAGTGTCATGTCTGAAATTGATTGGTGTTTTCGGTTTCAGAGTCCGGGTACCTGCACAAAGTGGTGCTGCTGCAGAATGGCGCCCACATCATTGAGGAGGTCCAGGTGTTTGAGAAGCCTCAGCCAGTCAAGAGCCTGAAACTTTCCATACCAAAGGTAAACACAGTAAAAGAAAAAAACAAACCAAATATATGATGGCCAAGAGGATACATTTCATTTTGACTCATATTCACATCTCCAACAAATTTTTTCTTGTGTTCGTTCTTGGGCCAACCTCAATCGAATATGGTCCATGTTTCCCACTACAGGGTGTGATATTTGTTGGTACATCAGAAGGGGTGCTGAGAGTCCCAACAGCCAACTGCTCCTTCTACTGGACCTGTGCTCAGTGTGTCCTCTCCAGAGACCCCTTCTGTGGGTGGGACGCTGCCCGCAGAGCCTGTGTGGAGACGTCCAGCACCCGTACCAGCTTGTGAGCACCACCATCTCTTTATCTCTTTTCAACATGATTATGCTGTATGGTCAAAGTCATTAGTTAACTTACTGAGTCATTAGATTAGTTGAGTTACGTCAGAATAAAAGTGCTGTTTTACATCACGTTACGGTTCACGTACTGGAAGTTGTAACCGCCTTCTTTGTTGTGTTGTCTTGCATCAGAGGCCAGGACATCGAAAGAGGGAGTGTTGAAGAGGCATGCAGCAGTGTTTCTTTCACACACAGAGCCAGGTTTGGACCAAACAACCTGCCTGCAGGTAAGAGACACTTTCCTCAGCTGCTCTATTTCACTGGAGCTGGTTCCATACTCCTCAGGGTGACGAGATGGTACTGATACCAGTATGAAGTACTGAAGTATGTCATAGTGGAGTTGGAGGAGTCAGAAAATCATATAGAATAACATGTAATCTTAGAAAAAAACTGAAGATAAAGGTTCTTTGTTTGGAATAGACAGATGTTCTGTATAATCTGTCTAAAGTCCTGATAATTGTGCTAAAAGATAATGGGTCTCCTCCTTTGGTTAACCCCCCCAAAGTAGAAGTTTAAGTCCAAAAAATCTAAAATGGACTCTACTCTCAGAAAAGCGTAATTTTCATAATGTTATGATTCATTTTTTTCCTCAGTGTGTCCGTATTGCTTTTATGTTATAAACGTTTAGTAGTTTAGTAGACTCAGACAGGACTGCATTTGCTCATCATCATTGTCTGCTGATGGTTTCAGTGTTTTTTCAGCTGTAATCTGTATGTCAGCTTCATGTCCTACAGGTGAGCTGGTTTCAGTGTCTCTGAATGAAGTGGTGCGGCTACAATGTCCCGCCGCGTCTCGGCTGTCCCGGCAGCTGTGGGAGCGTCCAAACAGCCGGCTGTCGTCAGACCTGTACTTGCACCTGGAAGACGGCAGTCTGAGCTTCGTGGCCACGCCCACCACACTGGGCCATTACCTCTGTCTGTCGACTGAAAATGGCTACCAGCAGACAATGGCGATCTACCACGTGAAACAGAGGAGCAGCCCACTGCCTCAGTCTCCCACCAGCCACCAGACTCACCCCGTACCCACCACGTGGGCTGTGAGACGTGGCCTGCACCCGTCTGCAGGGCATAAAAGAACAGAGTCACAGCCAAAAGAGAGCAAACTGCCCAGCGATAACACTCAGGTCACCACCAGACCACTGGGCAGGAACTTCACCCTGTGGATGGAAACGTCTGGGGACGGGGAGCTGCTGCTGTCAGGACGGAGTCCCTGCTACCTGAAGGAGCTGGTGGTTGTGTCTGCTCTGCTGGTGCTCTGCCTCAGCCTGCTCATCACCATATTCCTGTATGTCATCAGACAGCGCTGCCGCAGACGAACGGCCCCACAGGCAGGACCTGCAAGCAGAGAGGCTGACAGGAGGACCCCTGTGGAGCAGGAGGCCCTTGGCGGGAGTCAGTTTCTGGGCAAACACAACGGACAAGTCCTTCACGGTGGACAGGCCAGCGCCGTAGTTTGTAACGGAGCAGTCACAGGATCCAACGGGCATTTGCCCAACACACCCATCTGAACGTTGACCATATGACCGATGTGTGGATTCCGTTTGCACAGCCAGTGATGGGGCACGCTGCTGACTCCAGTGGTACATTCATGAAAACGTGACTGTCTAAGATGGTACTCTTCAAGTGGTTTACTGACGCTGGGATCTGAATGTATTTTTTTTTTTCATTTACTAGATGGTAACTTCTAAACAAGCTCATTTTGGCTTCAAAGATGTCTTCTCCTGTTCATCGTCTACGGCCCTGTTTCCACCTGGCATTAGGATTTGACCAGAGTGTTAAAATTACAAGTGGACATTAATAATCTCCTGGTGTGTCTGCTTTAACCGCTCAGATCTTCAGATGCAAATAAATACAGACTGTTGTTCTGTTTGCAAAGACCACATTTATTTACAAGCAGTGAAGAAAGTGGCTAATGTGGTAAATGTGTTCGGAAATGTCAGGTTTGAACAGGGCTGAAGAATATACACACTTGGATATTTGTATGTGAGATATTTTCCACAGAACATAAATGTGCCTTGACTGCATTCATTCACACACTGGAACATTCTGACTGCCCTTCAATAAACACATTGGTAGCACCTGTCACTGAGTGTTCACAACAGATTTCCATCACAGTCTATTTTATAAAACAGAATCTTCTGTGCAGCTGACTCTTGGGGGAAAGATCATCTGGTGTTTTATTCAAAGAGCAGATTCAGACCTTGCTCGGTGGTGAAAACTAGTTTCATAGTGGAGATTTCTAGTTTTAAGAACTTTTTGGACAGATGCAGTCACATTTCTGAAAAGGAGCGTCATTCAGTCATGCATGCACAGTGCTAGAAATGAAACCTCACACAGATAAAAGTTGTTCTGAAATGTTTCACGTCTTAGCATGTCATGTTTTGTAAACAACCTGAACAGCTGCATTCTCCACAAGGTTTTCAGTCATGTGGAAAGTATATGTTGTAGCTGCTCGGCATGATGCACGGTGAGCACAGCTGGCACAACAAAAGAGATCTGCTGGGTCAGCAGAAAGATTTTTTTTCTAGGAAAGCATGAGAGCCAAGTAACACTTTGACCAGAGCACTGCGACTGCCCCCTAGCTGCTGTTTTAAGTGTTAATCTAATTCAGTGAGAGCTCCACGAGCCTCAAGGAGGACCCAAACTGACAACAAGCTCAGCTTCCTGTGGCTTCAAAAAAAAAGTTACCAATCAGAATCCAGTAATCCGTGTTGTCAAGAAGAATTCTGTCGTGACGTGACTCCATTGACCAATCGCTATTGAACGTGAGGGAGTGTTGCTGTTGAGGCTCGTTGAACACGATATTCACTCAGCAGTACACGAACTAATAACCTAACAACTTAAAAACTTCAAGTGAGTCGTAATTTTAAATGAATTTATTGTCACATCAGACTGCCACAGCATTCAACTCACCAGAAGCACCCCCCTTTATCACTGCAGTGGAACCAAGAACTTCACTTTTCTGAAAACATCCTTTACTCATGCAGAGTTCACACATCATCTCTCTGTCTCTTTAATGTCCATTTGACAGACTGAACATTTAAAACAAAGTATAAATACATCAACGTGACGTCAGTCTGTGTGCAGTCCTGCTTGGGACGTGTGAGCAGCGTCACGGTGCCGCAGTGAAATCCAGCTCCTGAACACACACACACACACACACACGCACTGTTTCAGCCTGCAGAGCCGACAGACACCTACAACACATCCGGTTCTCCAGTTCTCCGAGGTGAAACGAGGAGATCACAGTGACTCAGGTAAGACCTGCCTATCGTTCATCCCTGCTAACCTGGAGAGGAGAGAGAGAGAGAGAGAGAGAGAGAGAGAGAGAGTGTGTGTGTGTGTGTGTGTGTGTGTGTGTGTGTGTGTGTGTGTGTGTGTGTGTGTGTGTGTGTGTGTGTGTGTGTGTGTGTGTGATTGTGTGTGTGTGCGTGTGCATCACTGCGGGACGTCTGCTTTGGAATGAGTTTGCATGGCTGCAGAGCTCCGACATGTCGGTGTCCTTGGAGCTGAGCCAGGTGCTGCTGCAGTCCCGTCCGCAGACCTCCTCACAAACTCCTCACAAACAACCCAACAGATCCTCATCCTGCTGCACAGCAGTCTGGAATCTTCTTCAGCACATTCATATTCATACAGGCATCAGTGGTGATGGAAGGAAGCTGTTTTGAACAACTGTGTTCTGGTGGATTTGTTTTGCCAGGCAGGAATTGGTTTTCTTAGAATATTGCAGAGTCAGATACATCCTGTTTGCTAAGAAGTCTTTCCCTTAGATACCATCGACAGCTTTAACGTGACAGATGATGTCAGACTCATCACCAGATGTCATTGTCACTCTTCACTTGACCAATTGGCAGACATAAAGTACCACGTACGGTGGTACTTTCATGCATTACACATAATATTGATAAAAATGGATAACATCCTGTCCTGTACCTTTAAGAGGCCTGGGCTGGCTGCAGGATGAGTTTGGTACTGTGACATCAGACAATGGGACACTCAGGCTCAAAAAAACACATATCAGAGGATGTCAGAGTGCAAATGAAATATAAAATCATTCCTGGTTGGCAGCTCAAGTGTTGGTTGGGTGAAAACACTGCAGATATGCATTAACATCCTGCAGTCAGTAGAGGGCACAATCTCATACAAGACCACAACACACTGAAGGCCAAGGTTGAGTTTTTTTTCCTTAAAAATGTAATGTTATTTTTATAAACCAAGTAGAAAGACAGCAAATGAATTCCCAACTAACTGAATTTGCCACAACATCTATTTCTGTTCCGTTCTGGTAAGTCTCTCCATCCTTTCTGACTCAAGCACACATCTACCCACAGATGTTTCACTGCTGCTGCTTTCTTCGGCCTCCTGTATCATTCCTGCTCGTTTAAATCTTCTTTGCATGAAGTTGTCGTAGTTACAATGGACAATTTGTCCAAGCTAAATCTCTAAACTGTTAAATCAGCCATCTATGGTCCGTGGAGATTCGAGGAATGAAGATGGGTTAAATGCTGAAAAAAGTTGTTATACTTCGGGCCTCTTCAGGGTTGATTGCGATAAGATCCCAAAAGATGTCATTCACAAGACACACTATTTTCAACCGTTCTACATCATTTGTCAGAACCTTTTTATCCATGTGTTCTTCCAGACCTGTCCATCAGCTTCAGGATGGCTCTGAATGACAAAGACCCAATGCCTGCAGTGGGGTCCCTCTCCCCAGGCCAACTGCAGTCCCTCCTCAAGATGGAGCCAAAGACTTTAGGGGTGAGCAGGTGCTCTTGGTGAAACTTGTGTGAAAGATATGTATGGAAAGAAATGAATCAGTAAGACTCAATATCGCATTTTCTCCCTCTGCCAGGCGATTCAAATCGTCATTGGAGCTTTAATTCTTTGTCTGAGCGCGTCTGTGCTCCAGATCCATGAGGTCCACTTCACTGGAGACGTAGCCCTGTTCCTGATCGTTGTCATACAGGTCAGTCATCTCCTGCTGCATGGAAAGTCTCATTAAATAGCAAACACTTCATGTATAGTAGTTCCTTGTAATGCCTCCTGTATTGTCTGACCAGGTGACGTTGTCCGGCTCTGTGCTGATCCACAGTGGAAGGAAGCCAAGTCTGTTTTGGGTGAGTTTGTCTGAATTATGTGTCTGTGATGGTGCAGCTCATTGTTGCAGTGAAAAGCATGAATACACCAAAACATGAAGAAACTTTGTGCCATGGTGGTAAATGGAATCTGATGTGTGTGTGTGTGTGTGTGTATGTGTGTAACTTATTCTCATATAGCTGCAGATGTTGTGATCATGAGTGAATACATTAACACCAAGTTGAACTCTTAACACAACTAATAAGAAATGGATCCCAATTATTTTGTTATTTTTTTATTCATTTAATTTGTAAAGTAAGGTTAGTACAACCGAAAAAAGAAGAAAATCCCCAAATCTGAATGAAAATGATCAGAAAGAAGACCAGTCCTGTCTAATCTGATCAAAGTGAATCGAAACAACAAAGGTAATTCTGAACTAAAAACACAAATAAAATGGGATATAACTGATTTATCATGAAATGTATCAAACCGCATATACAGTTGTAAATGTTTATTTATATAGTACTTTTCATATATATATATATATATACACACACACACACACACACACATCCTAAGAAATGCAACACAACATGCTCAACAGTGGGATTGTCATTTGCAGGTGAAATGTGCACTGGTGCTGCATCTCATCAGTGCTGCGTTTGCCACTGCTGCTCTCGGTCTGATGTCCAAGCATCTCCCCTACCGCCAGGACTCCTACCACTGTGAACACTGCCGCAGACTGGAGCTCCATGCCGTGGTAATGTCTTTAAAGTTTTAAAGTTTTAATGATCATTACAGTATGTTCAACGTTACACTGACGTATCAATAACGACAGAATATGTACGGATCTTTTTCTGCTTCAATATGTTTTCTAGTGGTTCTATAGCAGTTCAAGTAGCATTTTACATGACTTACATCTTGATATTTTAGTGGTTGAAAATGAGTCTTGTCTGGTGCAAGACTGAAACAATGTTTGCAGGACTGAAATATTTGTAGACACAAACTGTCACATGCCGTCCAAAGGATGACAGAGAGGAACTGAAGTTATATTCTTTACTTTTACCATGCACCAAGCAATGTAGATATGATGCAGATTACACTGATGTACATTTCATGTAGTAGAGGCACATGAATTTGAGCTGCATGTTGTAAAAGAGAAGACTCTTTGTTTATTTCTTTTCTTTACTATCCGCTGCAGCAACATTGTTTCAGGAAATGCACCGGGCTGATCGAGCAAAAGTGTAAAGTAAGTGACTGTTACAGCAAAAGGTTCCTCTTGTCTCTCTGTGCATGTAGAGACCCACTCACCTTTCTCTATTTCTCCTGCAATCACCTCCTAGTTGTTGTTTTTGATATTTACAACAGACGAGCGACTGACCCTCTCCCGTTTTCTGACCAACCAGATGTTGATTGATGGGATCCTGGGGACGCTGGTGATCTTCCTGGTGCTGGAGCTGTTGATCTGCATCACTGCCATGCTGTTTGGACTCAGTGTGTTAGCTGCTGGTGGAACCCAGGTGAGCGCAGATACTCAGAGAAACAGGAGCTTTTGAGGGAAGAAAGTTGCAGTTCAGAGTAAAAAAAAAATAGACTGTGTAGCTTGAATACTTGGTTCCACATGCAGTGGAAGTACGTTTGCTGGCATGGTAACACATCTTACTGGTTGATGACATTGTTAATATAGTGAGCAGCACATGACAGAAGGATGATTTAGGTTTGTGTGTGTGTGTGTGTGACGCATACAGGCTCCCAGCCACCGACCCCACTACCCACAGACTCGTCCCCCACCTGCTCCAGCTGTTCAGGCCGTTCAGGCTGTTCACGTGGCTCCAGCTGCAGTCCAGCCAAGCGCATCTCAGGTACCATTAACAGTCTCTGTCACTGGACTTTTAAATACTTGCCAAGAACAAAAGATGTTCACATGAAATACTTTCATACTGTTTTCAAACATCAAAATGGAATATATAATGATATTCTATATATAAAATAATATTATACCTATAATATTGTCTGATTTTGACAATAAACATAAGACTATGCACTTTCCAACGTCTCGGCGTATAAATGCTGATGCACCTCTGTCGACGGTACACAGTTAACATGAGGTGTTGAGTTGTTGTGAGTCCCAGAAACAAAAAGAACTTTTAGTCCAACTTTATTATTATCTCTCATTCCATCATGTAGATAGATAGACAGATAGACAGATACATAGCGGCAAGGTGCACAATGATATTATGATGTGAATAATATTGGACAGCACCATCACATCACTTTCACGTCAGTCTGCTCTCTGTCTCACCAGCAGGTGGCAGTGGTTGTGACTGAACCAGATATGGAGCAGGTGGAGGATGTCTCCACCCCGCCGACTGAACCCCAGGTTGAGCCCATATAAGTGGCCAAAGAACCACACATCTCCCCCAAAAACAGTGGACACAGTTATCGACTATTTGGCTTTGACGAGTCACAAATGGACTCAGGTGACGCGGTGGTAAACCTAAAAAGAAATAAACGTGAATGTAATTGACATTAACACATTATCTGTGTTCAGACTGCTGGAGGTGAAGCACGTATGTGTTGTGGTTTTAATATGGATCTATGTTCTGAGCAGTGATGATTTGTTCTTCAGTGTTCAGTAAATTCAGTATTATCTGAGAAATAAACTTTGTCCTGGAGCGATGAAAGATCACTGTCAATTCACCTTATACTAGTGTATATGTGTAGTCCTTATGTTAGTATTACACACATAGTTTGGACCACCACTGGTCTTTTGGACTTGTTTTCTTCAGAACAAAACTTTAAGGGGCGGTCCAGAAAGAAAGAAATGGATGTAAATCTTTTGTACTGAAATCCAGACTTTTCATTTGTTTTAAAGCAGACTAGTACCGTACCTGTACTGCTCATCGGCACCTCCAGGTAATCCACATTTTCCATTTTGTTGTCTTGATGAGATCATTTTAATTCACATTTCACAAATTGTGAAACATTTGTTTTAAGCCCCCGTAGCCAAATGTCATTGTGTTTGGGTTAACTGGCCTCGGTGAAGTGCTGAAACACGCCGTGATGAATGTTTCATTCACTCTGACAACAAATTCATCCTTTACCATTCTGCTTGCCATTATGTGAAGGCAACAAGATCTTCGATATCAGATTTGATCTCAAAATGTTCAGACGATAACCCAAGCCGAGACATTATCAAGCAGCCACAACCATCATAAATCATATCAGTGTTACACGTACGTGCATTGTTCAGTGTTCTCAACGACTGAGACAACAGCATGTGACTCAAGCCACATTTCCAGATGTTTCCAGATGTGTGAGCGGTCCACTGGCTCATTAGTAATGTCACTGTAGGAGTTCCGTTACGGCACAGTTACATGACTGTATGAACACTTTAATCTGAAATCCTTGTCACCTGATGTTTGATGTCGTTTGTTTCTCATCTTGACCTGACATTTGTCACTTTTTAATGTCATATTCAGGCGACCGCACCGGTTAAAGTGTAAAGGAAAAAGGACAAGTCTCACAGAATATGTTTGCTATGTATGCAGTCACAATTAAACAAATTCTACAATGCTCATGCTGGGATTTTTGCTGTTTTCTTCCCTTTTCATTTGACTCATCGGTGTGTCTCAACGCCCACAGTCCTTCTCATACCTCAAGTCAGTTTCTCTTTGTCCTTTTAAACAAAATCTCTCAAAAAATAGTAACAGTAACCCAAATACAGAAGGGTACAATATAATTCTATTTGGGATGCTCAGGTAATAAAAAACATTCCTCTTCTCAAACTGTCAGAAGAAGTAAAGATGTTAAAATATTCACATTCTGTTCCTTCCTGCACGTGTCATTCAAGCACTGAGACGAAAATTGATCCGTCGGGTCAGAGGATGTACTGTCACTTGCCAATGGACTATATATGCAGAAAGAGTGGTATCATGGACATATGTGATTTAAGAATTAGGGGAAATCAAGTGTAATAGTAATCTGCTTAACACACAAAAGTACTATTTGTAATCACTGTCCCACTGAAGATGACTGACACTGAACTAACCCAATACATTGTCATACAGTTAACATGAATGATGACTGACATGCTGTCCTTAGACAATCTAATCATACAAGTTTTATAATATGAGGTATATTTAGATATTTTCCATGATAATCAACGCCTGCTCACATCCTTAGATTGTACAGTCAGTAAATATTTGAGCTTGTATGATTGTTCGACGATGAAATTCAAAGGTGTGATAGTCGCTTTGGTGTGTGTAACTCTAATTGTCTTGTGAACTGCTCTTGTAAATAGTGCCTCTCAAACTATGTATGAATAGTGGATTAAATTATGAATAGATGCATACATGACATTCAGCAGCTTTATTTCATATTTGTTTTGTCACTGTGGACTCTTACACGGATGTACTATTGAAAGTGATGAGAATAAACAGTTGCTCTTATATAACAGTTACATGTCAACGATAAGTGTTTTGGGGCTGGTGTCACGGATTCCGGTGTAAGTTGCAATATAAACTGTTTTTCAACTTATTACCAATACAAATATAGACCAGCCAGATGCAGAATTACTATTAAAATTCCCCAGTATTTAATTTAAAATCTTAATGATGATAAAATGTTAGGTAAGACTCAAGATGTTATATATTATCTATACTTGAACACATATTTCATTCAATTCTTGGCAAAAAGAGTACAGTTATGTAAATAAATGACTGAAATACAGATCATCTCCTGCAGTTCAGGGGTTCATCTCGCTCTTCTCTGCAGTCCTGCAAGAACACACAACAACAGGACAGTTACGTCTTTCGCTGCTTTTTGTGAGCAGATGAACAATGAACTCCAGCTCCACTGATAAACCCATCTGGAACACCGTTCTTATGGAAACAGGTAAAAGCAATTGAACTCATTTAAAGACTGTACATGTCAAAGATGGGGACAATTTAGGATTGTAAAGAGCTAGGTTTAATATTTGAATGTGGTGAAAGACCCATTAAAGGTAGGTATAGTGATATAATATAATAAATCAGTCATGGTCAAACATTTTATGTCAGAGTGTTTTTGACAAATCAAATAAATTACAGAAAGCTTTTCTTTACTCTTCAAAATGTCACATGTTGAAAAGATAATTGTACTTTATGTGGTCCAGAGGTCCTCGAGGGCTGCCAATCCTCACTGATTCAGGTGTGTTACTCCGACACACCTGAATCAATCTCTGTGATGTTGACAACAAACTGCTGATCTGAATCAGGTGTGTAGAAGCAGGCAGACAACTAAAACCTACAGGACAGGGGGCCCTCGAGGATTGGTTTGGGAACCCCTGTGCTAAAGTTATAACTCTGAAGTTTACGTCCTGTGAGTAAAGAGTCACTAACCTGCAGTAGAAATACCTGTTATTGATGCTCAGTTCACCTGGAATACCTCAAGGATTCACCACATACAAACCGGCCTTGTTCTTCCTGGGCGAGTCCTCCTGCTGAAATACATGACGCAATCAAACATGATCAGAATAAAAAAAGTGTTGAGGTTTTATTTGAAACCAATTCAGTAGTAATGTGAAGACTTGGTGCAAGCACAGGTACATTGATATGACTTTTCATTTGATTTTCATAAAACATTTGTACTTTTGAGAATAAACTGCAACATTATTTCCAAAAGGGTAAAATGTTTTTTTGGGTTTCCATGTTTATTGAATAACCAAGATCATATGTAGTTGTAGAGTAGAGTAGTAGATAGTAGGAAGAGTAGGTAGTAGATAGTAGTTTGAGGTGAGATGAGGTGTGGAACTACAGTTCAACGCTTTAAACTTGTCTGCCGTGTTAATTTGCAGTACTTACAATCAATACGTGGGGACATGACTCAGGTTTCAGTGTCCCTGGTGTGTTGGGTGGGTGAACTGGTGGAGGGTCCTGAGGTTGTTTCTGTGCACTATAACATGGATTCTTGTGATTGTCTGTTTCCTTACAGCACCTTCGAACCAGCTGAAGGAAAAAAAACAAGAAGGTCAAACTAAGGTCAAACTTCATCACGTACCCCCCAAATTCTCTCATCTCCTCATAATGACAAGCTGCTGCTCACTGCTGGAAATATATGCAGTGTGTACTTCTTTCCCTCTTTGGATCCATGAATGTGCCATCTTCCCTGTGGTCTGTTTTAGAAAGCCTTTACATGGATTTCTCATACTCCCTCTTATCCTGAACTGACAATCTTGTAACCAGTTAACCCAGAATGAGCAGATACAGCTTGGTCAGACTCAGCCTCCTCAAATGTATCCTAGTTTTGTGCAACACCCCACAGGTGTTCTTTACTACATGAAAAATTCAAACATAGAATGCATCATCTGCATTCAAGTTGCTCCACACTCACCATCACGATAAAGATGAATACGAGCAGCAGTAAGATGGCGCCGGCCAAGGTTAAGAGTGCAATGGCCCACCAAGGTGTCAGGGGGTCTTGGGCCGGTCCAGCTGAGACACTGTGAGACTCTGTGTGACTTTCAGTTGTATTTCCTTTCATTGGGGTTGTTGGTGCGTCATCACTGTGTGTGTTATTTTCCTCTGTGGTTACATCTGTGACAGTCACCGCTGTAGGACCAGTGGTAGTTGAGTCTGTGGTTGTAGATGTGTTTGTTCTAAGTGTACCAGGTGTTACGGCAGTTAACATTTTTGACATAGTTGACATAGATGCTGGGTCTGTGGTAGCTGATGTGATTTTGTTTATGGGTACTGAAGTTTCAATTACATTGTCACCTAAAAAAATTATAATTAAAATTATAATTAAAAATTAGAATGTGATTACACATAACATGTCACTTTAAGACACAACATGAATTTAACTTACAGGTTGTATAGTCCAGGTTAAGTTGGAGATTTTGGCGTTCGACATTACCAGCGTTCTTTTGAAAGTATACATAGACAATGGATGGGTTGACATAGTTGGCATTGAAGACGACAGTTGCTTCTGCAATAACTGATCCAGAGCTGTATGACAAAACATAACAATTAATAATTTATGAACAAAATGGGCTGCAGGTCTTCTCAATAAATCACACAGAGTTGGTTAACTCAGAAAGCACAGTGTGTTTTAAGCAGAATGAGTTTGACCATCGGATTTCATATAATTTCATGAAATATATAAAACATCCAAGCACACGGGCTCTCAGAAAGTGGGAAAAAACATTGAGATCAATCATGTTAGTAGGTGTAACCATGACAACAAAGGCAACAAATGGCTTAGTAACCTCTAACTTAAGCGTTAGACTTCTTGATACCTTGACTCAATGTCCTAAATGTTATTGAGCGATGGCGATTATGTTGTAATGTTGGCTCTGAACACTGAATGATCAATAACACTCATAATACCTGAACGTCATTGCAGCCACACCTTGATAGAAGTCATTTGTTGGGCAAATAGATTTGTCCGGGCAGGCATATATGCCTTCAAGCTGAAAATAAAACAAAACTACAGTTGTAAAAGTCAAATCACAAAGCAATCAGGGTCAATGAGGAGTTGGCTGGCTACACTGTGAAGACTGTGATCTAACTGTAAATGAGAATAATGATACTTTACTTTGCATCACACAAAGTGAAGCTTCTTTTCATCAGTTTTTTTTTTGTGTTTTGTTGTTCAGAACAGCCCACGAAATAGCCGGTGTGTTACAACACACTTAGAAGTCTTTTCCTGTTTAAATCACACCGATGTGTGGAAGTTTTGGACTGAGGAACAGATGTATTCCTAATTGCATGGTGCAGTTGACACAAATATCACAATAAAAGAGAAAAAATCCTTAAAAATGTTGCTCATTGCCAGAGTGAGCTAGTACCCATTATTGTCATTTCTACATGGATGTTGAATGAAGGCCATTATCATCTCGAGTGTTATTTCTCGTACCAAGTCACTGACGTCTTCATACATGTTCTGATATTCTTCGGATGCAGGGATGAGCAGCTTTGGGCTGAAAACTCTGTTGGTGATCTCCAATGGGACGACGTAGGCCTTCATTGGAGTAGAGCTGAGATGTTCCTCAGTGAGAACATCAGACAGGTAAAAACATTCAGACCGGGGTCCTGCAATGTTCAGAGCGACACGTTGCTTCATCAACAATTTTGAGGAGAAATAACTACCAGAACAATACAAACACTGTTTCACAGTCTTATTTCAAGCAATAAAACAACAATAACAACAGTAAACAATAATAGTGACAACACTGTAAAACATGACTTCATTATTAAAAATCTTCAAGTGGGGAATTAAAACGTGAATATTTCCTACCTGACATAGTTTCTAAACACATCATGCCCATCCACAGCCATCGAAGTTGTCTCATGGTGAAATCTTTAGTCCAGTATGACTGTGATGTCCGATGATGGTGACTCAGTTATATGAATGGATAAGAATAAGAATGGGCAGGGTTCCGAGGTGGGTCCAGACATGAACAATGCCTGTTGTATATGACCAATTCTATGATTCCTACCTGAAGGTAAATATGGCTCAGTCCATCCTGTTTACTTTGGCTAGTGGAGAGCTTGGTTTGGTTTGTGTAGATCCGTATATCCGTATATTGCATAATCTTCAACAATGACTATGATCTATGATCTTCACAAAATTAAGGTTATATATAAATAAGATTTTACTTTTCAAAAATGTTAATATTGTATGTTTGCGAATGACTCTACCTGTAGTTTACTGTATCCCGTATTTACTTTATTTCGTTGTCCACCTATATTTTATTCATACTTTATTTAATATTGTTTTTATACATTGAACACTACCTGCATTTTGTTTCAGGAAATTTCAACGCTGATCGTATTAATATGCTACGGCTGTAAACAATGGCGCACATGAGATTGGTGATTGGAAACAAACGTATTCAATAACATACGTATTAAAACCTAAAAATATTAATTGAAGCAAGTATATCCACCTAACACCATAAAATATACATACATGTTTCAAGATACGATACAACGTGATTTGGACTTAGAAAGGTTGGTGTTGTATGTATTTATTTTTTTCAAGCGTTTTGGCAAACTTGGTCTGGTGCTTCGTTTTTGATACTTCCCAACAAAAAAAGCTGAAATATTCTTAGTGTATGCTCTTTCAAACTAACAGGATTGTCCTATATTTGGAAACGTATATATCTCTGAGCTATAAAAGTATCAAAGATTCAAAGGCTCGTTACTATGGTAATATTACCAGTCATAGTGGACGTGGAAATTCAGATACTTGTCAGTGAAGATAACGTAAAGGTTCATAATTGTTGTTTTCATTATTTTCCAGCCAACAATGCTGAAAAAAAGAATCTGAAAAGGCAGTTCTTGATATGAGAGCTAAAAGATCCTGTTCAGATATGAGTGAGGTTTCAACCGTGGTGCTTGGAGTCAGGTTGATGCCATTGAGAGTAGCTAACTCTCTTGGAAGAGTCTGAATTCATCTTTGACAAACTTGGCCCACCTATCTTGCGGCATCGTTTTT
Organism: Aeoliscus strigatus; assembly: GCA_901007665.1. Taxonomy (NCBI): domain Eukaryota; kingdom Metazoa; phylum Chordata; class Actinopteri; order Syngnathiformes; family Centriscidae; genus Aeoliscus; species Aeoliscus strigatus. Next base: position 18,220 of record CAAKHB010005413.1, read on the forward strand.
GGTTTGCCTACTATCTTGGCCGACGTGGGTTGCTGGATCATTTTTTGTTTTTCTGCCATCTTGGGCCATCTGACCTTCCACTGCTTCATCTGCGCCTTCCTCATTTTCAGTTCCATGTGAACCAGATGTTTAAACTTTGCCATTCTTTGCTGTTGTCTAAGGAAGTTTAAACTGGCTTGCTGCCCCAACTGTGCCAACTGGGACCTCTCTGCCTTTAAGTATATGTCCTCCTGGTCCAGGGTCTCTTTGCACTGAGTCTTTATTTCCTCCAAGTGTTCAGCCTCAGCGGCCTGGTGCATCAGTTTTGCCATCTGAGCTGTATATTCTTCAAATATCATTTCCTCAGCGGCCTCCTGTTCCCGTATTAGCGTCTCTTCTTGGGGGGCATTAGCCCACCTGGCCTGGTGTTCCAGCTGTTCTTTTCTAGTTTTGTTGTCTTCCACTGTGGAGGTCCCATTGGCTTTGTGTGACAGACATTCTTTACGGGTCATTCTCTTTCCAGTTTGCTGCTTCATCTCTGCCCTCATTTTTATTTTCCTAAGCTCCTTTACCTTAAGAAGCCTATTTACCCTTTTGGCCCATCTAGTCTGATGTTCTGGTTCCCAGTTGTATTTCTTTAGGAGGATATTGGGCATCCTGAACGCCCAGTTGGCCACCTTTTGCTGTTTGACCTTACTGAGCTGCTCAAACCGAGGGATACTTTCCCTCTGAACAATGTACATATCAATGTTTATTTCTGTCCTCTTGGCCAGTCTGAGCTGTGCCCTCTTAGTTTTGATTTCTTTCATGATATGGGCAACTTTGTTCTCCATCCCATTTTTTATTTTTTTTACATTTTTTTTAGAACATTTTCTCCAAACTTTGATATGTATACAGTCAGTGTCTAGAACATTTTGGAGTAATAAAGGCAGAATCAAAGCCTCAAAGGTTGCAGTGGTTACAATACTAACATCAGTCAGTGGACTGGCTTTTTAGGGGAAGATCAAAGCTTGTAAGAAAAATGACCCACATTCATTTACCACATTATGTTTTCTTTGTTTTCAATATTGATTGAATATTCCAAGTATTCCTTAATAATCCATTATTTCCATTTTTATTTCATACTTTATGAACATAAAGTTGACACACATGGGTCAAAAATGACCCATTCATCCAAGTGTGATTTAAACTACATGACTTCACACTATTAAAATACAAACACTTGTATTTAATAATGCCATTTTGTCACATACACATACTGTACCTCTCTACCCTTTTTACCAGCCCAGGAAGAAAGGGTGTGGGTTGTTTATTTTGGTATTACAGACACTAACATATCATTTTGAATGAAGCAACCATAGACTGTAATCAGAAAAATTAAAGGTTAACACTGTATTATTTTTATTAAAAGCAATAATTAAAAAAAATAATAATATGTCCACAGTGTGTTTAGCGGGTCACAGAATGAAAGTGGAGCTTTTCCTGAAAAAAGTTGTAAGTGACTTATAGTTGTAGGTTGTGAGTTGCCAGATACGGACTAAATGTTGGTATTCTGTCAATTTTTACTCAGTTCACTTTTAATGTGTGATTTGCCTCTAAATTGATTCTCTCAATTGCCACTGGGTGGTGCTGTTGAATAAAATGGACTGGAATTCCACAGCAGCTTTGAAAGTATCCAATTTCTATGAAAACTATTCACCTCAAGGAATATTTTAATAATTTTGCAAATCAAATTATCCCACTTGTGTCATGTCATTGAAGGTTTTCTTTCAGATTGCTGAGTTTCTCTGTTTGCCAGTCCTTGTGCTGCCTCACATCAAACTGACAATGAAATGAACAGAAGCCAACTCTACTCCCCCTCCACTGCCGCCCCCCCCCAAACACACAAACACACACACACACACACACACACACACACATATACACACCACTCCTGAGCCAGGCTTGGTAACAGAAGGGGCTTTGCCTTCGCCCTAATTGGCTGCGTAATCTGGGACACCAGGAGAAGAGTTAAGCCCTCTGAGGAAGAGAAGGACGAAGTCTGGGAAGCTTTTGCATGAGGGAGTTGGGTCCGATTTTAAATGAGTTTCAAGAGTTTACATGCTGAACAGTTAATCTTTCACACCTACACCAATCGTGTAATTTCCCCAAAGTTCTGGTGACCATTAATTCATTTTTCTGGCTTGATGTAACTCTGAGGTCATCAAGGACAAGCAAATGTCAGGTGCTGCTTTTCCTTCTGCTGCTCTCTCTTGATCCTGATATAAATACTTAACCTCTCTGTCCTCTCCATTGTTGTCCTTGTCGTCCTCCTTCATTTCAAAACGTTACAACAGTGAGCCCAGAGGGAAGTGTCAGGTTATAATAGAGTATTGAAATCCATCCATTTTAAAAGGCTCACAATGAAGATTCTGCATTTGCACATGTGCAAATAGACACCAGACTGATGATCAGTATCATTTGGTTCCACTGAGTTGTTCATTGAGCCATAGCATTTCCTACAATCATATTATTATCAGCGACATGAAAACACCACAATGTGCCTGCGTGCTCATTTGGCACTGACTAACACAGCTTCTTATTTGGAACCTACATTTATAATGATTAATAATAATAATAATACATTTCATCCTCACTGTCAGCAATCTCACCTGGCAGACTACTATTTGTGGGATTAGTGTCTTGGAAAAAAAGATTGATTTCGGTCTTCCATTGGGATATTAGACTACCGAGGCTAGTGCCCGTGGATCAGTTTGTGACTGCTGCATGGAAAATCACACCTTTATTAATAGAATAGCCTCAATACTTCTCAAAACATCGATGCTACCCATACTGTCAAGTTGTAAAAAGCACTGTAATGTCATCTCGATCTGAGGATGTTTTCTTAGGATATTTCATGTGAATAATATTATACCATTGAATTAAATACTGAGTCTTTCTGAAAATGTCTGAGCTGCATTAGTTAAATTATTATTGTTCTACCAGGCTTCATTCTGGAAATGAATTCAATGTTCTATTACTTTGAGTTGTCATTGTTAGACCTGTGAACTTAAATCGGAAATCAGAAAAACAATGTATTCATAAACTTCTCGAAGGAAACGTGGTTTGTGAGATGACTGGTATTGCTTTAATCTGCAGCACTATGTCACGACCTTACAAAATATAGACTCTTAAAATTCCAACAACATAAAGCAGCTTTCACAGGAGACTGATTTGTTCATTCATTCACCCAGTTTACTTCGGTCAGGGGTCACAGATCCCAGCCGTCAACGGGCGAACGGATTTAGAGTACCAATTTAACATTAGCAAAGCTTAGCACCCGGAGAGAACTCAGGGCGAAACAGTAGCCCAGTGGTTTGCACTGTGGCCTTCAGTGTCCTTCACGTGGCCCTGATGAGCCGGTGCCCTGACGATGGCCTGTTTACACCTGGGATCGGTTCCAGCACAAAGGCGACCTGTAACCGGAGCAAGTGGGAGATGAAGATGGTGACGATTGATGATGATGAATTTAAAATCTGGAACCCCTCTTTGTGTGTGTGTGTATGTGTGATTGGAGGGGGGCTTTAGTAACCAGCAGGGGGAGACTTTCCCCATAAATGGTCCACTTGGATGGGACAGTATTTTCCAAATGTGCTCAACAGGACGATGCGTTGACGCCACACTCGTCATGTGCTGCTGCAACGTGTATGTTTACCCATCACGTGTGTTTACAGTACTACATTATAAACACGGCCTGATTGCAATGTGGCGAGAATCCTTAGTGGAGCGTGATGAGTGATCCGATCCAGATGTGGAACCCAATTAACCGACAAGTGAAGTAATCCGACGTCAAACGGTGCAAAAGAACAATAGCAGATTTCCACACGAGAACGGAAACGTTTTCCCCTTTGTTTACTTAGTTTGTAAGTTCGTTCTGTCTCGCGGTGGTAGAGAGAGAGAGGGAGAGAGTGTGAGGGAGAGAGAGAGTGTGAGGAGAGAGAGAGAGAGAGAGAGAGAGCGCGCGCGAGCTGGGTGTCGTGTGGACTCTCGTGACGAGGTGCGCGGAGGACGTGTGAGCTAATCCGCGCTAAACTGCCCATATCTTAAGTGTGATTTTGCACAGAAGGAGAAGCGCAGAGGAAGAAGAAAAAAAGAAAGAAAGAGAAAAGAGGCAGGAATCGGCAACACGTATCCGCCGGGAGCTGACGACAGGCGACGAGAGAGGAACAGAAGAAGACGGAGACGGCCGAAGCGGAATAATGAGGAACGTTTGGGTCGTTTTCACTCTCGGGCTGACCGTCTACCTCTCCGGGGAAAGGGTGAGTTGGAAGTGGCGGACGAGCTGTGGGTGAGAGGAGCCAACTTGAGTTAACTCCCGTGGAGGTTGGAACAAACATGTCCGAGTGTGGTGAAGTTTGACCCGATGTGGTTGGATCCGGGGTTCGCTGCGTTGTGAAGGTGAACATCTCACAGACAGACGGTTCTTGTTGGTTTAAGCAGACATCGACAATCCGACCAGAAGGAACCAGCTCAACAAACCAAGTCTGACAGGGATTGAAATGGGACAGATGAAGCATCATTGATTAAAAACCATTTGCAGCTGTCCCAGTGACTACAGAGCTATTAGCAAACCTTCTGTTGCCCTCACAGAACACTATCCCAACTTTTCCTGTCTTCTTCTTCTTCTGTCGTTAAAAGCCCAAGTCCTGCATTTTGCTCGTTGAGCCTGTGGTGCCCTCTGCCCAGTTTCAGGTCTGGCCTCCCATCTCATCCCATCACCCAGGAAATTGGCCGGCTCGTTGCAATGACAGCTTTTGGCCATTGTTCGTGTGCAGTCTCTGTCATTACTGTCCCCTGCTGTCGTTTCTCTGTGGGTTGTGACTTGTCGCTTGGCACTGCGCCTCCTCCTCTGTGAGAGGCTGTGAGAGCCTGTTGGCTCAATTAGCTGATTCAGACACTGTTGTTTTAATGACTCATTGTTTTGCATGAGGTCACACACCCCCATGAGAACATTTTTTTTTTGGTTACACATTTCTATCATCCTGCCTGGACACAGCTGTGCGGTTCATCACTTAACTTAAATTGTCAACTTAACAGGGTGTGTGTAGCCGAGATGGGAATGCCAGTAGACTTGTGGCCACAAGGGTGGAAACGCAATAAAAACACCAACCGATTCAGTAACTCTTTCACGATAACATATCCATAAAAAATGGAGTTTCTCAAAGGTATCATTTGTTACGTTGCTGTATTAGATCCCATGACATGTGCAGACAATCAATATGAAGAAAATCCACCTCTTCATGAGTTCATCCCTTATTCCTACAGTACGATTGCATCAACATGTTCCACATCATCTGACTTGAATTACTTAATATAGAGAGGAAAAACCCTTTAATCTGATCAATATCTGCCTCTGTTCACCCCCGATGGCCTCACTGGAACCTGACATGTGCCATTGATTCCCAATCTTGGCACTGGCGTCGACAAGTGGTTAATAACTTGCCTTTGGCTCATCTCTGTACTTTTTAATTACCCCAGCGCTACACAGGGGAGTTTGGTGGCTTTTTCAAAGCTCGTAGATAAAACTCAATCTACTTCACAGCCCATGGAAACACATCGTCAAACATATTTTAATTATCCACGGCCCTCCACCGCCATACGAAGAGACACCGCTCCAGACAATTAATGTTCACTTTTACCTTTCAGTTTGTTTTCCTACTCAACAGCTCACTTAGAAAGTAAATCTTCTGCAGTAATACAACGTGTGAGTTGTCTGCACATGTTGACGCATGACGAAAGAAAGAAAAAGAAAAAGATAAAGCAGTTTGCAAAGCTTTGTTGTGGTCCATCCCCAGATGAGTTCTTCATCGGGTTTGCTTTCAAAAACCTTGGACGTTTGGTTGTGATGTTGTGGTTTATAATTTATTTTTCATGTTTTGGTGGAAAGCTGTAAATCACTGCTCTTTGTATTCGTTTTGCAGCTGGTTTTGGATTCTACACCGATGCAGCATGGATCCCAAATGACTGTATGACAATTGGATTCACATAATCTTGTCTGGTATACTTCCTTTACGCTCTTTTACCTGGCAGGTTACAGCATCCTGTTGAAACATGGTGACGTTTAATGAAGTGTCAAGGCAAACGTTAAGGTCTGGTTAGGTTTAGACACAGAAACCCTGGTTGAGGTTTCCAACAAGTTCTTTTGCTCAAGTAAGAGGAAAGTCAGAGTTTTTTTAAAGGCTGTTTTGACCTGCGGTAGGGAAAACAAACGTCTGTCATGAACATCAGTCACTGGCAAGTTGGAGAAAAAAAAAATCCGCCTGGATTCAGTGCCTTTCTTTTCTTCTTGGGAGGACAGTCTCAGAGTGGGGGTGTGAATGAGGGTGAAAAAGAAGAGAAAGCTAAGGACCCAAAACGACAATGTTTGTGTTGTTACACTTTTGAAGGGATTGAGATTTCACAAACATAAGAACTCACACATCTGCTTATCTCTTTTTCACCTGGTCATAAACTGCCCCCAATGTGTCTGGATGACAGCGAGTGAAAGCCTTTCCTCAAAAGGGCAAGTGAGGTGAGGTGAGATTGCCATGGTAAACTACTTAACTACCTTCAGATAATTAAAAAAAAAGGAAAAACACATGAAGCTGGAACAAATATTTCAAGGGGAAAAGGCCAATTCTGCAAATACTGAACTTTAACAGGAAGTCTTTGAGAACTCCTCAAAGCCAGGGGAAAGGTTTCGGCACTGTTTTGTTATCTGGGTCCCACAGCCATCTTGAAGTGTAATTTTCTCAGCCATGGACGCCAGTTTTGTTTTGCCGAGTTGGTGGCAATGAAATGAACAGCGCTGAGGCACCTTTGCAACTGAATCGTCTTCTGGACCAGATGCACCTAGATGCACCAATGCAGCAAATTGCTTCTGTTTTTCTTCTCTGCAGATTGATGGCAGTTTTATGAATCTTAGACACAAGTTTTCTTCTTAAACATTTCTGCTGACACACTTCTTGAGGCCACTGAACTAAAAAAGACACATTTCACAAAACCAAAATGTGAAGATTGGCATTCTTTGAGCAGGAGTATTTCTGATGTACATCATGATAAATAAGTCAAACCCTTCTGTTGTGGGTAGACAATGTTTTTCCTTGTCTCCTGCGTCATTCTCCTATCAGGGAAGAGAAGAGGTAAAAGAGAATATGGGATAATTAATGCAAGAATGGATGGGAAGGGATGACCAAATCAAAAAGGTAGCAAACCATTCTGATAAGAAGGTAATGGCAGAACTTAGACACCAGATGCGATCCTGTGAATGCAGCTTCTCCTGCTCTATATTTAATGATGCTCTTTTATTTTGCATTAACCTAGAATTCCTCAAACTTACCAGACCCCCACCCACCCCGAGTCACCTCCCTTGCATCTGCTTGTGTTTTGTCTGACTGTGGAAAAGAAAAGGGGAAAAAAAGAGCCACTGCATTTCTTTTTTTCTTAATAAATCTTCCACTGACACACATGGGAACTCTGCGTCTCGCCCTTTGCAGAGCTACCTACCTCCTTGCTAGTGTGCGGCCCTTCAGGGGGTGCATTCATTCGGCCCCTGTGTGCTGAGCATTATGCAATCGCTAATGGACTCCACATAAGGCAGGAGGCAGGGCCTGCCTGAATGCACAACAGCACTCCCCCTTTCCCTTTTACCTCTCTGCCTACGCATGAACTCCTGTTTTGTCACTCGGCATGCGCACGCACTTACAAGATAAACACACATGGTCCTTTTGACTCTGTTGTTTTGTCTCCATCCCTCTACATTGCACCCCTCTTGCCTCATCTGTCGACCAGCCTGGTGAAGATGCTGCCTGTCATTATCGCAGTGTCCTGGAACACAGTGGCATTAGATTCACTCTCACCATCTGGAAGGAGTATTTTTTTTTTTTTCCACAGTGAAAATACACTAAATTTTCCCCTGAAAATAGGACACGAGAGCTCACGCAGAACTTGTGAACATCTGCAGGACGTTTGTGTGAGCTTCTCTCCTCACCCACTCCTCCCCTGCCCTGTGTTATTGACAAGTTTAGACTCCAAACTGTGTGTGCAATTACCGGGAGAGCGGGGGCATTTTTTGCCCCTGTGGGTGTTGGAGGATGTTTGTGGCAGCATGTTTTTCATCCACTGTCATCCCGGCCACCAAGGCACCAGAGAAACACAGCCGTGGCAGCACTGGTTCTCATTTTCCAGAGACACATGAGTTTGCAGACAAAAACTGAACATATTTATTTAGGAGATGATCACTACTCTTCAATCACTTCCTCCATTGCCACCTTCTTCTTTCCTTTAATTAGCATAGCAAATGGAAACTTCCTTGGCAGAACTGTGGTGGAAGGGTTTGTGGTCCTGACAAAGAGAAATGGGGGAAGCCACTGTGTCAGGACGTCTGTTTACCCCCCTTTCTTTCTATTTACTGCCTTCCTGCAGAGTGGGTATGGAGGCTGCTGGAGGAAGGGAAGGAAAGTGGGAGTAGGAGGAGAGTGTGAACCCTCTCTCCCTTTTGGTGTTCAGGTTTTCCCAAGATGGGCTCTGTCTGGAGATTTTGTTGTGTGAGGTGTGAAAAGTGTCTAACTCAGAAGGGGTGTGGTGATGGGGGCAGAAGCTTGTGTGTCTGTCTGTTTGGATACATTTGGCAAGAAATTGTTATGAATGTGATGACAACAATCAACAGGACTGCTTTATTCTTGGGCTGAGAGAATTGAGGAGAAAGTCAAATTGCGACTTGTCAAATACAGTTTGACCCCCCCCCCCCCCCCCCCCCCCCCCCCCCCCCC
>CAAKHB010005413.1:33445-59744 GCA_901007665.1 Aeoliscus strigatus
CCCCCCCCCCCACACACACACACACAGGTAGGCAGTGTGGCCCAGAAATTACTGACTGCCCAGTTTCTCTCATGCCAACAACAACAACACACATATGCCCACACACAAGTAAACATGCTCACTGCTGAGGATTAGCCCCAGATAATGGGATCGTAGATCACCACCTGCTGCTCCTCATCTCATCCTTCAAGACTCGCTGTTTTTATTCTTAAGTCAATACTGTTGCTGTCTTCTCGCTTGTCTTGATGGCGACAATAGTAGGAGACATTTTTCTTGTGGCTTCTCACCAACCTCCTTTTAGTCTTTGTAAGCTGGCACACAATGATCATATTTAAATAAATCTTTTACCCCAAGTGTGAGCAGATTTGAGCTTACTCCATTTATTGCTATTTCTTTTCCGAGTTCCCATGCATCCCTAGCACCCATACATTATCCTCCCCTGATCATATCACGGGTCCTTGTGGCCTTCCTGCCCCCCTGAGTCCAAATCCTCTTAGGCAAAGGCTTGGATGGGAATTCAATTGCAGCACCACAAGGATTGACCAGATCAGCCAGTGAAATCACCCCCCCCCCACACACACACACTTGCATGCCATTGCCCCATCTGCTTCTCTTTCACTCTCCCCCTTTGGCTTTCATCTCAGGTGATAAAGGCCTATTTGTCAGAGCTGGCAGCAGCAAGAAGGAGGCGCCTGGGTGGAGGAATGTAGCCTGTCATCAATGTTTTCACACTGATGAGCATATAAATGACCATATGTATGAAGAGACCTGAGAATTATGGTTTTAAACTAAGGTGACTAATGGACGAGGCAGAACTGGAAATGAACTGGAATGTGGAGTTTTGTTTCAGCTTAAACTCCCAGCGAGTCATCAGCATCATCACCTTCCATCCCATCCGCTGGATTTATGGCTTCTCATGTAGTGAGGAAGAGATCGAACAGAACTTTGACCGCTCTACAATCCTGGAGCAGATCTATCATGTCATGGTGTGAGGCTCGTGTTCTTTGTCTTTGTTTCAAAAAGCAGAATGGTGGGAGAAACCTCTTTGTCATCAGGACTGGAGGGAGAAAAAGCTGGGCCACATTAAACTGGTCAGCAACTTCATCCATCACACACACACACACACATATATGCACATACAGTAAGCGAGCAGAAACGATGCAGCCACAATCACACACACATTTGTCCCCGGGGATTTTTATAACACCACTGAAACACACTTTTAAAAGGCAGAGTTGATGGAAACCATGCCCTTCCACTTACAAAGTGATGGAGAAAAACAGACTGCAAGAGGTGTGAGAGAAATGTTTTGTGACACTGAGTGCTGAAGAACTGTGAAGCTGGCAGCAAGTACTGTAGATATGGCTGGAGATTTGAATTTCAATGGCGTTTATATGTAACTACACAAAAAAAAATCGCCTGATAGCTGATGGACTAATTAGTTTTACTTGTTTTACGTGGTAAAACTAATTAGTTTTACCACGCACCTTGATATTGTAATGCCAGTTGATTAGCTTGGCTGGAGTACATGATTAATGACACTTCCCCTTGCTTGAGCCAGAAACTTAAGTGCATGCCATTGTTTCCAAGATTAAGGTCACTGAGTCCAAATCATTTAACAGACCCTCTGTATGTTTGACATTATGTGAATGCCAGAGATAGAGCAGCTATTAGAGTGGCTGAGAGCAGAATGTCTGATGTTAACTGTGTATTTTCTCTGTTATACAAAGTTACCATATGCAGTGTGTGGCATTTAATTAAACTGTTCACGACCAGAACAAAGGACATGAGTACAAAGGGTGCAAGGGCAACATGAAACAAACACACACATTCATAAATCAGAGTATAATGATCAAGTTCAAACAATCTATGTTCCCCCATGTGCTTCGCTGAGTGATGCAGTGTGGAACGCTGTGCTGTAAACCACCGCATTCACTTATCAGGTGATTATCATACCTGTGTGGGTTTGTGTAGCGCGTGCATAGGGTGCATAGGGTGTGCAGGATTGTGAGATGACACATTTATCTCTGATACTTGCATGGGTGCACAGAAAAATTAATTTCGAATGACTATGTCTACGCAGTCGCACCTGTGTTAGTGGAGGAATGGTTGATCTCGCACGTCTGCACACACACACACACACACACACATTGATGTACTTTCAGCACAGGTGTGTGTATGCACAGTAGAGGTTTACATAAAAAAAAAGCATGACACATTTCTGGGAGCTATCCAAAGATCCAAAGCTTTTGAAGTCGTCACTGACGAATAAAAGTGTCCTCTAGAAGTGTCTAAAAATGTCTTTTCAGACAAATATTTGTCTGTCATAATGTGTGTGAACATGAGAATTTTGTTTTGCAAGTCTTTGTTTTTTGGTGGTGGATAAGCTCCATACCTAGACATGACTTCTGGAAAGGACCTTCTGCTCTTTTAGCATTGTCTCATTGTCTTTGGAAACCCAACAACCCAAGATAACAGGCGCGCAAACATGTTAAGGAGGTGATTGTTGAAGGTGTCTCAGGGAACTTCCAGACCCAGAACGTGCTTGAAGAGCTTCCAGCTCCAGTGGCCTTTGAGTCCCCCAGGAGGAGCTGGGGTGTGTTATCTGAGAAAGGGATGTCTGCGTTCCGTTACTCCGACCTTCAGCTTCTGGATAGGCCCAGAAAACGTATGGATTGGTGTTCAGGAGGTCAGAACTGTTAAGATGACTTCAATGACAGTTCTGGTACAGAAGCAGTGGTGAATGAAACCGCAGAGTCAAATGTGAGGAAATGCTGGACCCAGCAACTAAACATCAGGTCCACCACCGTCTTTGAATCAGAATGTTCAGAGTGTTACAGAATAAAGGGCGTTCTGTTTTGTGCAGTACAGATGGTTTTGTCTGCTGACAGCATCTGACCACAGCAGAGCTTCGGTTCTGAGCAACCAAACCTGTATGCTTTCATCAGGGGAGCGAACCGGCCGACACTAAGAAGGAGACAACGCTACATTGAAATGGAGGCTCCACTGATCCATGTATTACATACAATACAGAGGATGTGGTTTCTGGATCTTTCCTTTCTTTTATACCGGTATTTTCAGCATAGCTATTAATGCCCTGCCTTTATGTAGAGAGCACGGTCTTAACGAACGGGTTAGTGATGCAAATCTCGATGAAAGACCAGAATATTTAAAAAAGACAAAACAGAAATGCAAATCTTCCAGTGTGCCTTTGGCCATTGACTGCTTATGAAAGAAACCAGGACCTCTTTAACCTGAGACTCCCATTAGAGGAGACGTAGCTATTAGTCAAAGGAAGGAACGGATGACACCTTTGGAAACGTGTTTGTTAGCATCAACGGTGTTTGTTGCCTGTCTGTGTCCCTAGCTCTCATACATTCTTTCTTTTGTCATTTAAGGGCTTGAATGATGCTTTAAAGGACATTCACAGTCCTTCAGTGTTTGGCAGAACAAGAGAGGACCCCCCCCCCAAAAAAACCCCCAGAATTTCTATTCAGTTAATTTCCATTCATGGACACTTCAGACATAGAAAGTCTTTGAGGTCGTCAATGCCAAATTAATATGTTGTTTACCAGACCAGGGATGATTCTTACTACTCAGATATTTGAATACATATTCCATATATTCAGTATTAATGTGCTAGTTTGGCTGTGTTTGTTCTACTCCCATCCGTGGTCCAAGCCACACCCACTTCCCATCTGCTGCCTGGATACAGATGATTTTGTTGGTTAACAGATTCAGATACTATGAAAAGAATTTACAGACTGTCGGAGCCACTTAGAGTAAACTGTGAAGAACAAAGCTTCTAACCATCTCCTTGCTCCTCTGTTCAATTAGTGCGTAAGATGGAAACGTTGAGAATAAACAGACACGAAGCCTTAAGTAGTGTCATTTATTATTAAACTCATGAACGGCGGGGGGAAGAGTCAGTGCAGCAGATGGTCGAACTGTTGGTGAAACTCATCCGTTTATCAGCTCTTCTTAATCAAACACTGTCGCTTATTCATCCGGCTGCTCACATCTGTTTCTGAATGTCTCGGCTGGCTCCATTTTGAATCTCTGCAAGTAGTTTCAACTTCTTCAACGTCTGGTATTCGTGATATGGGCCGTGCTGTCACTTCCAGCTAAATGGAGAAACTCCAGATTGTTCCCGTGCTGTGCTTCAGAATATGGAACCTGTTTTATATAAGGTATTTAAATTTCCCTCTCCATGCATTTGTCCGTCCTGAATGCTCAGCTCAGGCTTTCCTCTTAAGTATCATATTTCGTCCCTGTCTGGAGGGAAGAAAGCTGCCTTGCTGTAGCAAATCTTTCCCTCCCTCCTCAGGTCTAGAGATGACTGGAAGATGAAGCCCATTTCCCAGTGTCTAGAGTTTCACAGCTGACAAAGAGTGTCGGCTTTCCCGTGTGTATCACCAGCCATTTAACGGGGCTAAGGAATTTTCTCAATTCCCCATCGGTGGACAGGAAGGCAGGGAGGCGTACAGGAGGTCGGACAAGAGGCTGAGGATTCTGCAAAGGGAGCAGCAGTGCTTGCAAGGCATGGGAATTTGAAGAGCTGCTTTTTGTGCAAGGTGCAGAAAGAAAAGTCATGGTCCGTGAGGCTGGGTACAACAGCACTAAACAGGGCCATGTTTGAGCCACATGAGCTCCACATTGTTGGTTCTTTATGAGCCCTGGCAGCGCTGGTTGACAAATTTCACAAGGAGAATGTTCACTTCGTTATAGTTCTCAGTGTGATCATGGTCTCTAAACAGACGTTAGGGTGTGGAATTTAATTTGTGATTTCAGAGAAAGTATATCATCCGTGATGTGCTGCAGGATGTGAGAGTATCCATATTCATGCCCTGATACACCGACAAATACACACACTACAATATATGAAAGACTGCATTTTTGCTTGAACCTTGTTTTTCGACTTAGATGTGAGCATTTTGTGACTAGGCAACAGATGCACTGCTGTTTGAATTTAGCCTCTAAAAAAAACAGGGTAGAGATGAGAGATGAGTCTGTCAGCACGTCTGTTTCTCCTGGAAACCATAAAAAAGGACTCTCTTCCTGTTGGGAAGCAATAACCGTGAGGGAGGAAATCATAGCCACTCATGTTGTGTCTGGGGGTCTGATGGAAGGAAGCAAAGGCAGAAGGCCCTTGCTGTGGTTGTCATAGTTATAAAGTGTTGAAGAACTTGTTGACATTCTTGAAGATTTAATGAAGGTCTATTATTTATTTCAGCTGCAGCTAAATCTCAACACGCCTTTAAATGTATATACATGTACCATATGGAACATGTAATATACATATCACAGCATGCTGCGATTACGTATTTATTTTATTGTGTCATACAGTCACTTTCCATGATCACGGGGGCTCTGAGGCATTCCGCAGCAGAAAGGTCTTCTGCCTTTAATTGCCCTGCAGTCCAGTGGTAACTGGGATATAAAGTTGTTCAAGAACAAAAACATTATCATCCTTTTAATAACAGGGTGCAGAGTAGTGTTTTAGCTGCATTCTCACATCTTCATGTGAACATTTCGTTTGTCCTTTGTGTGAAACTGCATGTCCAACAGCTAAATATCATAATTCAGAATCCATGCTAAAAGCTCCCATTAGTGTAGTACGTTGTGTAATTTGCACTGTCAACAACTGTGATGGATATAAAACCACAATGCCCAGTGACGCTCATGCAGGCTGACTGACACCAAACTCCGTGGAAGTCAAGTATCGGAGTAATTAGTTCTAGATGTTTTGACTCATCGAGTTAGTTTAGTTAAAAAAACAGGAAAACATCTGAAAACAAACTGAATAGAACTTGCTAGTGAGGAGGAAGCAGCTGGATGACAACTGTAGACTACATCACATTGAAACAAAAAGTGCAGTTCAAACTGCACCTTCATTACTGTGACTGTCTCATTTTATGTCCATAACGCGCACAGTACGGTCCAAGCACCCCTGGAAGTATGGTTGGGAAACCCCCCTTGGTACCCCTTATGAGGGGCTTGAGTACTGTGGAATTTGCCCTTCTATGTCAGACAGCCGTTTGTTTTGGAATATGAGACGGGACGAATCTGAGCTGAACGTACTCCGCAGCTCAGCTTAGGCTCAGGTTATTGAGATGGGGCTGTGGGGGGGTACATCCAGCTCCGGAGGCCGCATGATCTAATCCTTTAGTAGCACAGAGAGATTTGATTTGTTTGTCAAACAGTTGAATCACTTCTTGTCTCATATGAAGCCGCCATGTGGTATGGAATTAATGTTTTAAAGGTTTAATTTATATCTGAACTGTTATTATAAATTAATATATATACATATATATGTGTACACATATACATATATTATACTTGATTTTTTTTCCCCACGTGACAAATAGATGTTTAAACTGTCAACATGAAAGGAATTGCTCTTTTGATCTTTATCTTTTACACATTTCCTCTTTCTGCCGCACACACACACACACGCACACACACACACACACACTCACTACCCACCACAACAACTCAGCTGGAGTAGCACCAGACCTTACGGGCTCAGAGACAGTTTGATTTGTGTCGACTTCCTGCTGGAACCCCCCTATCCGCCGCCCTGGAGCTCAAACTATCAATTAGTTCCTTATTATGATCCTTGGGAGGGCAGTAAAGTAAGAGCACAAAGGCAGACACACACAAACACACTAGCCTTTTTCGTCTGTAAGAGTTGTCGTTTGGACATCCTCTCTCACAGTCCCGTGGGTGGATGGTGCTGACTCTCCTCTGCCTTCGTACATTTCCTCAGAGACCTGTTTGCTGTCAGGTGATGAGGTGTTTGTGGGACAAATGAAGAGATACGTGTCTGACGTCGTGTGTTTGCAGTTTTCAGGGAGCATATATATGCTCTGTTGACACTTAAAGCTGGAGCAGGTTTGCAGCACTTATTTCGACCCCACTGTCCTCGTCTCCAGACATCAAGGAGATACTTCTTTTTGACATCCTGTTCTCATGTCCTGCCACACCATATACTTACCAAGTAGGAGGACCATGTAGAAGTTTCTCATATGTTGTCTCATATGAACACACATATCCACTGTGATGTATTATTGAGTTGTCTCATTTGCTGTTGCAACATGTAGACGTAAATTATATTTTATGGTATAACAATCACTTGAGTTTTTGCAAAATCTACAGTAATCAGAAACATAAAAAAACATTTTTAACACAATTGCTATTGTGTTTCTTTGTATTGTATATAGAGTGTTACCTTGTACGGCAGTACTATTATGTATTTATTTTATCACTATTATTGTATATAGAGTCATATCGTGTGCTGCAGTATTATTTATATGATATTTAGTATTTTTTTCTATTTTTGTACTATTAGTGCAATTAGTATTTGTACTACCTTGTATTTTTCCCCCCTAATTTACCTGGGGTTCATCATGGCTAGCAATGTAAGAATTTCATGATACAAGGAAACTTGTTTCACTCTGTGCACATGAAAATAAACACGTGGAATCCTTTGAATCCTTAAATCCTTTGAAAAATGAATTTCTGCCGTTGAGAAGATTGATAGTCACCAATAGAGCTTAGCTTAGCATGAATCCTCTCCCTCCACCTCTCTACTATTAAACCAGCCCCACATAAAACATCACAAGTGGTGGTTAGTTTAGACAAAAAAAGATACATTAAAGCAAAATGTTTATTTCAACGCAAGTTGAAAAAATAGCTCTGAGACTTTGTCTTCTTATCTGTAAAGGGGCATGTTTGGAAAGCAGCAGATATTTCCTCTCCTCCGCGCTTCAGTCTGAGCTTCCAGTAGTTGTTTGGTGGACCTGAAGATAGTCAGAAAAGGGAGAGAGTAGTGGTGGGATGAAGGAGGATCAGAATTGCCATCTGTCTGCGAGCTCCCTCGCACTTGTTTTCCACTTTTTCCTCTCTGTGAAGTTGATGTTTTGATGTGTGTCTGTGTGTTCATCTCAGGCCAGAGAGACGAAAGAGCTGGATGAAGCACTGTGAGTGTCTGCGTTGGCACATATGTGTCTCATGGTGCCGTCATGGACAGGCAATGTGTGTGTGTGTGTGTGTGTGTGTGTGTGTGTGCGTGTGCACGCTTTCCTTTGAGGAACACTATTTCCCCTGGCCTGACTTGGAGTTGAGCTAATATTTGTTGTGTTACAAGTGAGAGCAGTGCGTCAACGGTAGAAAGTCAGTGGCCCCAGGCGCACATGAGATGACTCCATTTCCCTCCTTTAATGTCTCCTCTCAATCTCTCCTATAGGAAGTAGAGGAGGGATGCAAATATTACTCACACACACACAGAGACCACTGGTTCATGCACACACACTATTCAAGCACCACCAGGCATGGATGTGGGGATTTTGCCGGGCTTTTTGCACAGCAACCTCCAGGCTATGGGATGGTCTGCAGTAATGGCTTATTTCCCCCTTCACTCCTTTCTCATCTGCTCCCCCGTCTGTCCACCCCCACTCTCTTTTATCTCAAACTGTGACCTCTCAAACCCGCCTCCACTGCTTTGGGTTTTGTCCTGGTCTGCAGCAATTCGTGTCTACTATGGTTTTATAGGTCAAACGGTCTGGGAGACGTGGACAGACGGACAGACTGACGGTGTGGGTGCTGCACCCCTGCTGGTTTATTAGCTCATTAGCAGGCTGAGATGCCAGTAACGGCAGCTCTTCTCTTAACAAACGTCAGCTACCAGCTACTCATAATGGCAGCTCCTTCTTGCACACTTTCACTTGCCAGCACCACGCTCTCTCCTCATGTTGATCTGTCCTGTTGGTAAGCCTGGTCAGCAGGTTCTGCTTGTTACGGTGTGTGAATGAGGCTATTTCTATGACTGTGTGTCAGTGTGTAGAAAAGTACAAAGTGTTGCCAGCTGTTAACCCTAATGATGAGGAGTAACTCACCATTAGGGTTAACAGTAACTTTAATACATATATATAGAGAGGGAGAGGGAGAGAGACGTAACAGCATCCCAACAGTCCTCCCCTTTCTGGATTAATAGTTATTTTCTGTCATTTTTTTTTTTGGTCTATGTTGGTGAGAGTAAATCAGTTTGTGTCGGTGTGTTTGGGTGTCTGTGTAATAAGGAGAAAGCATGTGATAGAAAAATGTTCCTCTTTTTTTACCCCCACACAAAAGAACACGCACAGTCGCATACATACGCTGTACTGAACAATAACTTCCTCCGGAGCAGTAATGTTTATCTTGTAACCCCTGTACGCTACAAGGCCTCTTCCCTTTGAAAGGTTAGGTTGATTTTTGTCATCACAGGACAGGTGGAAGTCTGTGATACTGACCTTGAATCAATGCTGTGAATACCAGTTGTCTTGTTGATGTATTTTTGGATTACTGAGTGTAGCATGGGTTTTCAGAAGGTTTGCACAAAGTAATCCACGTACAGTACTGAGAAAATGAAATGGCAGCATATGTTATTATTTTAAGCAAAAAAGATCCACCATACATAACCTCCTTAGCAATATACTGTATAGAAAATGAAAAACCTAGCTGTAGTTTTTTGTTTAGCATTCAAAAAAACGTAGTAAAACCGGTTTGCAAATAACTGCATATTTAATAGAAAAAAACAACGGTAATACATATTTTCCTTCCTAACAGATCTTAACAGATCTTATAGGATGTAGTATCCAACCTGCCAAAGAGGTTGACTAGTTATACACTAATCATACAGGCTTGCATATGCCTTGGATCTGTTTCAGTGCAGTCATGCTCCAAGATTTTCCAAATAATTGCTCTTTTGGTCTACAGCCACGGCGCAGGCGTCATCTGTCTGCTAACTGGGGTTTGGTGTCAGCTGTGCTCAGCGTGCCAGCAGATTGACGTGTGTCCCTGCTCACAGCCAGCGATAAGAGCTGAAAGGAGCAACTTACCTGCAAATGTCAACCTATTGATAGAGACAGTGAAAGTTAACAGGATGCATTGTCCGTGCACACGTGTGTGTTTGTGATAGAGAAAGTCATTTCCATCAGGTTTCACACACTGCAGACATGACAGACATGGCCATCTGTGTGTGTGTGTGTGTGTGCGCGTTACTCATTTACATCAGCACTTCTACAGTCACTCCTACACAAATGTCACTTTTAATGTCAACCACGGTTGCTTGTCATGCTGCCACATCACACACTTTGCTCTTTTCAGCTTTTCAGCTCTTTCCTGTTGGGGAAATGGGCATCTCACAGGGTTTTGACTTCTCTTCTGGATTTTTTTAAAGACCTCATGAAATCCAGTGCTGTAGGACAAAAAACAGTTTGAGTGTAATAGCAGTGGTTCTGTTGTACAAAAGTGAAACAGAAGGATGAAACAAGCCCCCTAAAACAAGATTCAAGACAAGTAACGTACCTTCATCTTGATTAAAAACGATGATACAAATGATAAACCCACTGGTGTTTGTGCAAAAGTTCTTAAAATTGATTCGATGAGTCAGGAAAAAGTACCTTGATCTTTATAGTTTTCAGTTAAAGAGTTAATGTCAAGCTCTATGTACTCGTTTTATGTGTGTGTGGGGTCAGTGATATGCTCAGTTGCTCACACTGTTTGTGTGTGTGTTTGTCTATAATCAACCAATCAGTGAAATACCTGCATACATTTGTTAAACACATCTACTCATGCATGTGTGTGTGTGGCCTCTATCTCATTAGTCCCTTTGTGACCAGTAGAAATGCAGCCAGCCTCCTGTGGCCCATTGTGCTCATAATGTCAATGCATTGAGACCTGCAGACCACAAGGAGCGTAGAATCGGTACGCCAGGCTGTGGTGGTGGTGGTGGTGGTGGTGGTGGGGTGAGGAGGAGAAGGCATGAAAGGTTAAGATAAAGTCGCTTTGAACAAATTTTCTCTTTGATCATGTGGCTCAGTGGTGAAAGGCCTTTATTCCACAAGTCAGAGGCAGTTCAGAGAAGAGATGGAGACGTGCATTGTTCTGTTTCATCGTCTTTCCTCTCTTTCACGCTGCTGTTAGCTGTGTGTACTCCCAGCATCTTTGTTATGGAGAGCGCCAGCCCACTTTCATCACTCCGCTCAAACACACACATGCACACATTGACTTGAAAGCACTGATGAGCAGACTCACATTAGAATACTGAGTGTAATTGTTAATTTGACGGGGCAAAACTCTCCCACTCATCTTCCTTTTAGTGCAAAATCCATAATTGTCTGTCATCGGAAAATCAATAGACGACAGTCCTGAGGATTGGTCAGAAAAAAAGGATTGGCTAGTTTGCTAACAGACAGAACCATGAAAACAATGATTATTTAAGTGGTAAACAGGTCTCGGAAATGACCTTTATTTTCATGATACACAGGTTGGTGTAAGTTAAACCACGTTTGCCATTACGTCGACTGATAACATGAATTCATGGCCGTTTCTCTGAGGTATTAAATGTATTGCTACAATGTGTCTTCATCTTGATTTCAAGAACAGACTCTGGAGTGAATGTGGGATAATTTCTCGTTCTAAGCTCTTTCTCAAAGCTGCCCTATTCTTCACTTTAACAAAAGAAGATCTCTTATTGTTCTTTCCTGTCAGGCCGATTGATTGTTTCCTCTAATCCACCTTCATTCAGCTTGTGTTTTCTTTCTCTACCACATGCTCAGAGCAGGAAACTGGAACTGTTGCAACCAGCTTAATGGTCACATAGCACACACACACACACACAAGGGGATGATGTGTGAGGTATTTCTTTTGTACTTTTTTTTTTCTAACGCGGGACTAGAGACAGGGCGGTACAGTTGACCACAGATTGGTGAATCGGAATTCAATCGATGTTGCTATGGATGCATTTCTAGCGATTCCAGTCACACACATTAAACACAACATAAATGCTCATACAGTTTGTACAACACACACAGCAGTTATATTTCAGTATCGGCCAGCAGTCAAAGCCTAATTTGCACATCTTATTTCTCATTAAGACCCACTGTGTGATGAGCTTTTTAAACAAACTAGCACCGTTAAACTGAGCCTCCTTCACTCCTCTAAGCTGAAACACAAACATTCCCATCGCTCCGACCAGTTGTCAAGACAATGATGCTGTGGGATGTGGAAAAACCTGCCAGCAGACAGTCACCTGTGCTGTTGGACGCATTTGAATGATTCTACAAATGAGAAATAGCTGCATTTCCAGGAATCAATGTTCCAATTACACGCTCACTTACGCTCACTCTTTATTTCTTTCTTTTGAAAGAGGCAGTGTATGAATGGGTGAATGGTGGAAATGACGTGACTACATGGTGTTATTCTTGCATCATGAATAGCTGTCTCAGTCTGCCTGCTGTCTCTAATGTCAGGGATGTTTGTGTTTGTGGGCTCCTGTATGAAAGGAAAACCATCTGGTGATATCTCACAAGCCCTTTTTTTCTGGCCTCTGCACTAATTCCTGCTGCAGCTGATCACTGCACTTTGTTATGAAATGTCTGTTAATTTTAAACAGATTTGGACAATTTAAAGATCTCTACAAAAACTAAATGAGTCCTCATCGCCTTCTTATCTTACTTTGCAGATAGCAGAAGCAGCCAAGACTTCCTCTCAGGCTGATGACTTGTACCTGGATGACACAGGCTCAGGGGGCTACTACCCGGAGGATGACGATGACTTTAACTCAGGCTCTGGCTCAGGTACGTTGCGCGGATCCACATGCACATGCAAGCTCAGCGAGCAATTACCCAGCGTCTGCTACAAATACCTTTTAGGTAAACTGCTGATGTTTATCACTACCGGACACATGGTCTTTTCATAAAACTGGGCCGCAGCAAAAAGGTGTAAATATTTTCGAAACGGGTGCGACAGAGAAAGGACTGTTGTATTCCCGCCTGCTTAAATGGTCGACAACCTACAACACCCAGAATGTTCTGGATGTGATGCCTCACAAGGCCTGGAAACAGAACACTGTCGCTATGTCATCAATAACTTTATAACAGTGACTTATACCCACATTTAGACTTTGCATTCTATTCCAAGAAATAACATATTATAAAGGAATACATTGAAATCAGTATTAATCAATATTCTTTATTGATAACATGAAAACATATTTTCCTCTACACTTGGGTAAATACGTATTTTCCTAAATACATTGCCGTAATTAGCAAAGTCCTAATGGAGGACTAAAAGTGGCACTTAATTCATCACAGAATGAATTAGTTCATTATGTATTTATTTATTTTTTGGCACTTTTAGTATTATTATTTTTGAAAATATTGAAAACATTTCACTTGGAAACACATTGTTTCTCTCTTTAACCAAGGTGGAGGTGAAGACGTGGTGGAGGAAACAGTGACTGTCAGCATGGTTTATATCGCGCCCAAAGCACCAGAACCCACCCAGGACTCCACCAAAGACTTCACCCCCAGGGTGGAGACAGCCACAGTCAGAGAAAAGGCCTTTGACAGCACACTGAGGAAAACATTCAGAGCAGAGGTAAGAACAGCAAAACACTGTACGCCTATCGAGAGCTTCTGCGTGTGAATATATTTGAATAAAAATAGAATCATGAATACATAATACTGACAAATAGACACAAATAACCTATTATTTTTGGTACTGAAATAGCAGTCTAATATCATTATCTCCTTTTACACAGCCTGCTATTCTGCTCAATGTATAAACTGTACCAAGACTTTTTTGCTGCTAAGCCGGCAACAGCTGTCTCAGTAAATAATCATCAGTTTGTTGGTTCTGTGTAAATAGAGCAGAACGGCGGGTATTACAGCATCTCTATGAAAAGTTGCTGCAGGCCCACACGTTGTTTATTTTCCTGCATTTGATTCTGTGGTGGTATATTACAGAAATCAGCCATATAATTGAGTGTGTATTCCTTGCATGAATCGCGGGTGTGAGAGTGCCTTTCCTTCCTGACACATTCTTCAAGTGTGTCAGCGTTCCTGCTTTGTTGCTGTTAGATCGTGGAGGTTGTATACTGTCAATGAATGCCGGAAATTGAAGCCTGGGAAGGTGCTCAAAAAGTAGGCACACTGTAGAACAATCCCCTGCATCGAGAAGCAATGTTATGATTACATGATGCCAATAACATGGTGCCAACACAGCTAAGAACTACACTTTTTCAAAGAAACTCCCTGGTTGTAATTTCCTCGTTGTTTCAAATCCACTGTGACACTTTTCGCTCCATTTAAACGTATTTGTCGCATTCAAATCCGTAGTCGTCATTTGCCATATAAATTGATTATGTGGCAAATGATTTCTTTTGACACCATGCTACTTCATGTTGGAGCCATCTGACTCAGCAGGGAGCAACACACCTAGCACGTCTATAGCTGACCCAGTATGTCACCAAATCCCCTGTAAGGCTTCTTTCTGGCTTCTCCCACATGCTCAGTTCTTACTCTCCCTCTCTCTCTGTCTGTGTGTGTATGTGTGTGTGTATGTGTGTTTTGCTCAGTTGCACATTATGGAAGATTACATCTTCCTCAGGCATAATCACAACATACTGGAACTTGTGTGCTGCACGCGTCCTGTAGTGGATGGTATGTCTGTTCAGGATTAGTCGCCAAGGTCCCAACCCCACTAAGCCATCCCGGCCTATCTGCTGCCCCACTTTTCCCATGGTGCCTCTACCGCTACTCCCGTGGCCAAATGTGTTGGCTCAGTTCCATTTTGGTCCTCTGCAGCCTTTTCTAGTGTTGTTTGAAGACTCACAGAATCCATTGAGGTTGCTCTCAGTTTTCAGTGTCTGCCTGCACTAATCTCTTTGGTGAATCTGGGTTCATTCCATTTCCTCCTCACGTGAGCCCCTATAAGTTCCACTTTGGTCCCATGAACTGAGAATGTCACTAAACCATCAGGAAGGGGCTCAGTGAAATCCTCACTTTTTCCCTCAGTGTTCAGTCATGATCTCATCAGTGAGGAACGTAACATGAGAACCAAATATATCTACTCATGAATGTTGTTTGGAACGGCAGGATGTGAAATGTAGATGTGTTTATGTTCATAAACTTCAACCTAAATGTTCCCCCTTTTTTCCCTCCGTCCAACCCTTTCCTCAAATCCAGGCACCTGTGCCAGTTACAGAGGATCTGCAGAGGAACCAGATGACGAGTACAACTAGTGCCCCCGGCTCCTCCCAGGAGACCATCGAGGTCCGCACTGAAAACCTCTTCCAAAGGACAGAGGTCTTGGCAGGTATGTGACACCGTAAGCTGCAACTGAAAAAAGGATTTCAAAAGTAGATGTTCATGTACGATTGAAATTGGTTTGGTCTGGAACAAACCTTGAGTTTTCATTTTGTGAGTTTACAATTCAATTTTGTGAATGACGCCGTTAGCCTAAATGGCAGCACAATGGCTGCAACTGTGTAGGACCACACAGGTTTATCAGTTTTAATTCTTAAATCAGTTTTTAGTTTTATCTGATTTGACCCAAGTTCTTTTACATTAATCTGTCGGCATATTTCTGTTAGCCCGTGAAGTCCCGTAGATCGTGGTAACGTTTCCCCTAATGTTTCCCACCTGATCCCTTTCTCTAAATAATTGCTTTCAATAAACTCTGTCTGTTTTGCTCTGTGGGACCGCGTAGAGTTCACAGCATTGTGGGAGTTTCACGAGTGTGTTGCTGCTTTCCGGATGCATGGAGGCTGCGCTCTCTGATGCATCTTCCCCTGCATGTTTAAAGCAAACATTGATTGGCACCTCACTTCCACTCTGTTGTCTTATCTCATGTGTCGGCAGTATGGAAAAACCACTTCAGCACGGGCAAAGCGGGACATTAATCCCTTTAACAGCTTCAGCCTCACCTCTCCCCTGTTGATCAACTTTAACATGTTTGTGAATTAATAATGGGATGAAGACACTGGCTTAGTTTGTCCATAAATAGTGTGAGCATAATTCTTTGCGCTGCTATCCATCATCTTGAAGTAGCATGTATGAGGATCTTTACCCAGGATGCCGTGCAGCCAGTAGAAACACTGTAGAAAGTGGAGCAGAGGGCAAGTTGTTGCATCAGATGAGATCATGAACAGATCAAGAAGCTCAAGAAGCTATAAAGAAAGAACCATGCACGGGGGAGCTGGGAGGGGTGGGGGGTACTGTACTGAATTTCATTCACATGTCCCTTCATGTCACAACACTGAGGTTTAACAATGTCCTTTTACAAAAGTACAAAGTTTGGGACAGAACTATTTAACCTCTGTGCTTGTGCAGAGGATACACTTTTGCAGTTTTTGTCCTCCATGACGGGTTTTGGAATCTGACATTGTCCATTAAGGGTCAGTCCAATCATTAAATGCACGGGCCAACTTCCAGAATAAAGAATTTATTGCGACGTTGCGGTCACAGACCTTTTTCAAACAAAGGTTTATGCCAACAAAAGAAGCCATCTTAAATAGGAGTGGCTGTGTGACTCCAGCCAATCACTATTCCACACATCTGATACTAAAATATAAAAACTAAATATCAATAAACAACCATGACAGCGTCAATACACATAAATAAAGCACACAGTCAGACAAAACACAACAAATTCTAGACAGTCGTGACTGAATACATAAGGGCCCATTGTAAGGTAATGGTTATGGATTGCAGTCTGGAAAATACAACAGAAGTAATACAATTGGTTTACATGCACACAGATAATCTACAAACTACTAAGGGCAAGAACTCAGGAGAATTGAAGCCGGCACGTTGTGTGTCTGTCAACTGTAGGGGAGCAGGATTCATTTCATGCTGCACTGCACCGGTTTGTGTTAATGTCTTATCTTTTGTTGTTTGTTCCTCTCAGCTGGATTTATCTACCCAACTGTTGAGAGTCGAGCCAACACCAACAGTTTGCTCCTCCTAAAGTCCCAGTCAGCAGTCATTACGTCTGCAGACCAAGTCCAGTCGGCCCCACGTGGTCAACAACACTCCGTAGAGCAGAAAGGATTGGAGCTTAATACTTTAATGGAACGCTACCGTTTCAATCCATATGCAAGACAAACACTGGGAGAGGTGAAATTAACTGTTGAAAGAATGACTCAGACAAACAGTAACTGCAGGGTGTTTCTTATTTTTCTGCCATCAATTTATTTTCCTGATTTATACTACTATTAAAATGTTCATAAGACAGAAAAGCTCTCAGGGAAGCTGCGGAGTTCTTGAGCGTACTCGTCTGTTAATAATGAATCTGGACGTTTATTCAAACCGAGGTCACACAAAGGACATATTTTCTAGGATTTATGGATCTTTCTGTCTTTCACAGCTGTTATTGCAGGTGGTGTGATCGGTTTCCTGTTTGCGATCTTCCTCATCCTCCTCCTGGTTTACCGCATGAGGAAGAAGGATGAGGGCAGCTACGACCTGGGAGAGAGGAAACCTTCCGGCGCAGCCTATCAGAAGGCTCCAACCAAGGAGTTTTATGCGTAGACGCAAACACAAACACACACACACACACAAACTAGATCATCAAATCACAAGTGAGAGTCCAATACGCAGTCAAAGCGGCAACAGCAAACGTGCTCAAACACAAAATACAACAAAATTGTAGGAAAACTAGCATAAAATAAAAGCATAGGATATTGTAATGAAGACCTTTTGTTTATTCTTTTTAAATAAAAAGAAAACCAAGCATTTCTTGTTTTTTTTGGCAAATCTGCGTGCATTTCCACATTTTGTGTATTATTTGAAAAGGCTGAAAAACAAGAACAAAAACAATCTGTAAAGGCGAAGAAACTGATTGTGTCTGTCGTCTGTCAAAGGAGTTTGTTTTTGTCGCTGACTACTTTTACATGTTAGCAGTATGTTATTTGTAAAGAAAAAAAGTGGAAATAATTGAATATAATTATTCTGTATCAATTCGACTTTCATTTTTTCCTTTTGATTTTGTCTTAGCATGTCCGATGTTGATCTCTAAAGTGTATTACATTAATTTATCTGTTCTCTGATGTTAAGAAAAATGCCTTTGTAGTTTTGATGACACTCTTCAATCTTCTAATTAACGCTGTTAATGGTCAGTGTAAATGTCCCGTCAGGTTTTTTTTTCTTTTTTTTTTTTTTTGCTCTCACATCAATTTTCTCATCAAACCTGAGAGTTTTATTTGTTCTTTTCTCATTGAAGCCTTTTTTCATTTTATTGGTATACCCAGGAATTGGTCTTCAAAGGATGAAAAAGGTGTATCGAGGCTAGCAAGAAAAATCTGTTTCATGTCTCGCTGAACTTAATTTCTGTTTAAATTCAATGTATTTCACTTTGCACATCCACTGCTTTTGCTTCCCTCTGCTGTTGTGCAGCTTGTATGTAATGTTTTTGAGTGAAGTCTTTTCTCTGTGGCATGTCTTATTTTGCCTGTTTTTGTTTTTGTTTTCTTTTCGCCCCCACAGCTGCCTCTCTGCTGTCTCCCTCATGTTGTCTGCCTACACCCACACTAAGCTGACACCCTCCCACCCTAACATCTCCCTCCACTGGCCTCAGTTTCCCGTAACGCCCCTCGCTCCCACCTTCTAGTTAGTCTGATTGGAGCGTGGCCAGTAAAGCCGTCAATGGCCTGCCCTCGTTCTCACTCAGCTGCATGGTCAGCTGCATGGTCGCCTGCTGTTATTGTCCCAGTGTTGACGCTGTCGGCCTTGCGATCTGCTCAGCTAAGGCCTGCTACTGCTTGGACACACATACACACACCAGGGCCACAGGCCAGAGCACAGCTCTTTTCAGCAAACAGCTCAAGGACCTTTGTACAATCGCACATTGGATAATAAGTCTGCACAAAAAAATTTTAGTGTTGGGTCTGAACAGTCACGGATGTCTACACAAACGGACCAAGCAGCCATTTTAAAAGTCGTTGAGCTGGTTTGTTTGCTGCTTCTTGAGGAATACGTTTGTTACCAGGTTGAAAACCGACACAATGCAGAACTGCATCCCCCAGCGTCAAAGCAAATAAAGGCCACAAAATGGCTGCAAAGCCGCATCAGATAAAAAGAGAATTTCTTTTGAACGTGAACACTAGAAGTTATTGTCTGTAGCGACACTTTTTTTGTTCTGGCAGGTTGTAAAGTTGCCTTTTTCACCTGTACAGTAATGTGAAGTAGATGCTGTCACGTCTCAAACTCAGCCCAGTTCATCCCTCTCCCTTCCTGCTCCTCTCTGTCCAATCACACCCTTGGGTTGTCCTCTTCTGTCCTCTTTTTACATTGTCCTTTCTTGTCATAGGACCTAAGGTACTTAACTATATTGGAAAAACCCAAAGACACAGTATTTCTACTCCCACCATCCTCTCATCCCCTCCACCATGGCCACATCATGTTGTTTCCTCTTTTTCTTCACTCTTTTTTTTTAAACTAGAGACCTGACCTTTGAGTCCAATTGCTTATTAGTATATGAAAAGATATATAAATATATATAAATGTATATTCACAAATGTTTTAAACCTTCAAAGTGCCTACCATTTGGAAAAGTACATGCTCAAGGCGAGCATGTGGCAGGTGTGTACACAAAGCAGGGGTGTAAACGACTTGACTGACATTCTGTGTGCATGGATGACTGTAATGGTAACTTTTTTTTAGTCTTACAAAAGCTGACAGTATTGTACCTATAAGTTGAAACAACACTACTGAATAAACATTGTGGCCTAATATCCAACTGCTCTTTGTGTCTGTGGATCGCTGCTCATTCAGTCAAACTGGGGGAGTTGGTGAGAAGAGCCAGGAAGGGTTCAGGTCGTGAGTGTTGACTCACTTTTTCTCAATCACATTTTCCAGTCTGCCACTTCTGACCCTGTATAATTGCAATTTGTTTTTTTTTTTTCCAAACTTCTGTAGAGGTTACACAAACAAGACCATGTTAATTACTGCTGTGAGATTTAATTCGGCTCGAGCCAGCACACGTTGGTGTAAGATGATGAGAGCAGGTGGTACCTGCGTCTTCTGTTAGTTTACAATCCATATATAAGTAATGACAATAAAATACCACTTTCTCATTACTTGAGTGTTATGTTACATAAAAAAAGCTAAAATATAGATAGATGACACATGTTTCCAGCAGCATGCCAGGAATATGAATGGGGACACGGGGCCTGCAGAACCCAGAAAGCAAAAACAATCAAATAAGGGGATTGTCACACACTTGTCCGGAAGAACAATTAGGAAGCACAATTCTTATTCTCAAAACTATTTTTATTCTCTTCCAAAAAAAAAGGATCAGAGGTTGAATAGGTGAAAGAACAACAAAAACACTCCCCAGGCAGTGGCAGAACCCCTCCCTTAACTTCTAGGTCCCTCCAGTCACATCAGCCACACAGGTCACGTAACATAATAGCAAACATTTCCAAATGTATTTACATGTCTTCTATACCTCCACGGTTCCTCTGCTTGAATGTGTGAATATCGTTATCCCCCTTTTGGTGTGGTGCAGCCAGAGTGGATTGAACATGCTCCCCAATTGCAGGCAGTATAAAAGACAGCCTGATGCTACACTCGGGTCCTTTACCACTGCTGGGCACCAGAAAGACCTGAGGTGAGAAACAGAGACAATCACAAGACAACATAACCTGCAAAAACTTGATACCTATGATGCATCACCTGTCTACATAAAGGCTACCCAAAACCATGTGTTTGTGTCTTTGTGTTTCTCTGTTGATACAACACATGTTACAATGCAACACAGGAACAGCTGTATGTGTGTGCATGTTACCTGGCTAATGTATGTATGACATGGCAGTGTGGTGGAAAACTGCCACAGGGGTTGAAGGTAAATATAAAGAATATCATGAAAATCTCACAAAACCAAAGCTTTGTTTCTGTAGATGTAGAATCCATGAGTAAAAGGTTTGAAGTGACACTTCAGTACTTGAGTTACAATGTGTGGATACGCAGTCTTTGTGGTTATGTGCTCAACACTTCCTTGGTTTGGCGTTTGACGATGTCAGCTGAACTTTCATGGGCGGTTAATGATTGTCTGTTTTTGACATGATTCATTTTGGCTTTTGACTATATAAGCTGCCTCGCCACAGCGGTGTTATTCCTAATAATGAAATGAGTCCTGAAAGACCTGCATGTCTGCAAACAGCCCTTTGTGATGTTCTCTTTGAAGACGAGGATGAGAGGAACCAAAGGTACATGCATCAGTGCGTACTCCAAAAGAGTGTGTGTGTGTTCATTCATGTCAAAGTGACTGAGTTCACAAGCATTTTGTTTTCATTCCTTCAGAGGAAAGAGGGATTGAGCCGTACAGGATGAAGTGACCCCCGTGTTCTTGATATGTTGGTGTAAGTGAATACTCCTCTGCAGCCTTTTCTAAGGAACTGGGGCAGTATGTTCCAATATGGTATGTGATATTTGCCTAGAAGCAGTATGTACGACGCCGTCCTCCGGGATCGGTTCCTTCATGGGGTGGTGAAGCAGCGAGCCAATAGGAGAGTCTTTTACAGTAAGTGGAAGATGTTGCACGACCAAACTTGGTGTGTTTTGGACTCTTTGTCTCTGGTTCTCGCAGCCCGGATTTATATGCTGTTTTTGTTTGGGTTCTGTCCATTTTAAAGGTGTAGTTTGTTTATGTCGAGAGGGAACAAATGTAAACAACTTCTTTCTCCTCTTCTGTTTATGTTCAATTTTTATCCTTCCCTTCGTCTCATTGTCTGTATGGCTGCAGTGTTAATAGAGTAAAGCTGTCGACACATCAACTGGCTGTGAGTGCCAAACCATGCAGAAATGTCAAGGAAATTGCGTCCAAGGTAAACAAACTGTCAGGCCTCATAAGAGCTCATGGCTGGAGTCTGATCCTGCTCTGACCGGTGGACGTGAAGCAGCTCACCCACTCTGTCAGAGTACAGCGGCATCGAGCAGTCTGAACTGCTTAACTGTGGAAAATAAAGTTATATGATCAAGTCTTGGGCTAACGATCAGATTTTTCGGTTTATTTCCACTTTATTTCCTCAGCTCGGTTTCAACTTGGCTGCAGCCAGTGTGAGGCTTCATGGTCCAAAACAAAGCCTCCTTTCTGCCTGACACTTGCATCATCGTGTTAAGCATCAAGCTTGACCTGAGGTAACGAAACTTAGAAGATAAAAGTGTTGGGATGCAACTTCCTCAGATCAGCGCAGGTTTTGGTGGGTTCAACCAGCTCCACAGAAATACTTTTCTGACATGTATTCATGATATGATTGGCAGAAGGCAACAGAGGATAACTGTTGCACTGAATTTGACGTGAGAAGCCTGAGTCAGTTTTGAAAAGGACAAGCTCAGAGTCGGTAGTCAGAAATTACTCAGGTAAATTGTGTTTAAATATTTTGGAGAAACTGCAATCCATTTTGCACCAGATATTGCGTGTGCTTACGATTTATCAACTTTATCATTACTTCTGCTTTTTAAAAGCCTTTTTGTACTCTGAATCATGTGTAATGATTGTAACTTAGATCTTGGGGATTTTAAAGTTTAATGATGCTTTTTACGACATTTTATGGCAGAGAAGCGTGAACTTCTGCACTAAAAAAGCTGCCGAGCTTGGACGACCCACTGGGGTGTTGGGACAATTTCTTTGTAAGTATATACACAGCAGTTCCAGGTCCAGAGTGCAGCTGCTGTTGGCTGATTTTTTTTTTTTTTTTAAACAACTGACCAGAAGAACAGAATGAGTCATTCAATGACTAAAGATAATTATATTGTTATGGACTCCTCCATCTCTCATAATTCATATTAATCCAAATTTAGTCCATTGTAATGTGTACTTTAAGGACCTGATGCTCAAGTATGATCACATTAGAATTTCCAGAAGTTTGAACAGTTATAAAATGAGTAGTTTTGCATGAATGAAATCATTTTTAGCAGTCTTTTTGTTGGCCGGATGCAGAGGTCTCTTGGTACTTATGACATCACCATGATTCATCTATCGAAGTTATGTTAATGGTCTAAAAATTGTGGCCAACAACCTGGATCCGTTCGGTCCGAAAGGATGACCACTCCCCACCCAAATGTGGGTGTGTATGTAAAAGCACAAAGTAGAAATGACATTTCCAACAATGACCTACAGAATATAGGGACTAATCCACGTGATCCTTCCTGTCCTACTTTTCTGACATCCTAACTATACAAATCTCACTGCACTCCGCTGGAAAGTTTTCAGTTTAACATACTTTGGTACTTACATATAACATGTAATATTTCCTGTTTGTTTCTTCAAAAAAGACTCGTTATTGAGTCGGATGCTAATGTTAGCATGCAGACTTTGTGACTGTTCACTTTATTAGAGAGAGAATTAGCAAACACACAGAATGCCAAGCTGAACTTAAGTATTTTAACTGTGGGTATAAGACTGGGTATAACACAGACTGTAACATTGAATGATTTAAATGTTTGACCTGCTGGTCAAGAAGGGAAGGTAGAAGATAAAGAATCACCTCTGTTATCATGTGACATGGGGGGGAAGTCTGTAAGAAGTATGGCAAGTCATTCAATGCTTAAAACTTTTCCATTTAAACTAAAAACATCTTTGTAACACTAGACGAAGGCTGGAGTTTTGGTAAAGTTATTACCGGTCTGGAAACCATAAATGTCTTTGTCTTATCCTTTGCCAGTCCACTCTGTAGGTTTCAATGGAGAAGGGGAAATTCAGAGCGTCATGACAATTCATCTTCTCAGGAACTGTGGCTTGTTTCATGCCAGCACGTTTCTAAGTTTAATTCTTACAGTCTGCTCCGTAGTGATACAGCAACTTCACTGACATTGGACGCACAGCCACAAGTATGTCCTCTCAGAAAGCATCAGAACCCAAAGATGGGCTGTAAAACTACAATTACCGGTGGAATTAATGTCTTACAAAACTTTGATTAGAAATGGCTCATACAACCTTCTGCAGACACGACAAACTCAATTTACAAAAATGAGAAGCTGCTCGGTTTGTCTGTTAATCAACAGGCTTCTTGATTAAACGCTGACTGATAATGAATGCCAATGTGCCACCTCGCTTCCCCTTCATAGGATTTGAAAATCATTTCATTCCCTTCCCGTCATGAACACACAGCAGCACAGACTCACACTTCCCACTGCCAGACATCTGATCGTTCCCCGCTATTGCCTGCAACATGATATTACTGCAATTTCATCTAAATGCCGCCTGCTTATTGAAGTCCATTGAAGGAAAATGGAAGTTTTGCTTTTGATTAGAGTACCTGTCATGGGAACGTTTATAAGTGCTCTATGCTAATTAAGTCTGAAGCTACGGGGAGGAAAAGTAACATGGATTTGTTCTCAAACCCCTAAAGAAAGCTCTGTTTTCGGGGACTGGAAGACTTGTCTCTGTGCTGGTTTAAATTATGGTTTTAGCTGCGGTAAGGCCCCCGCACACTGACTATATCTACACTTATTCAATTTTCACCACATTCACGTTCACGTAGAAAAGAATATATATAGGTTTGTGAGGAAAGAAAAAATCACGACCTTAGTTGGGTTCAACAAAGTCAAAACTTGTCAATCTCTTCATTTGTTTTCTTTCTTTCTCTTTTATATTGTATGAATGTGTTCATCCCTAAACCGCAACAGACCTCTTGACATCACCTTTGTCTTTGTTCTCATAACAATATTTCCTCAAATAAACTTCTTCCACGATGTAAAAACAGAGGGCAAAGTTGATATAGAAAATGCGATGGATTTAAAATCAGATTCTTTGTTAAACATAATTTCCCTATAACAATAACTTGCGTGATGGCAGGTGCGCTCCCATCACATTCTTTTGCTGGTGATGGTCAGTGATATTGACAGCTTGTCTTGGCAACAGGAAGGTTTTGGAGTGATAGCGATCGTTAGTCTCCATCCTCAAAGACCATCAATGATATGTCCGACTCTATTCATAAATAAGACAAACGTGGCACTCGCAAAGCAATGATTCAGTGGCCATCAGTATTACACTATTTCTGATGAGCAGAAGTGAAAAGAGGGGTTTGTGAAGCGTAAACGTCAAATTTTAGCGATGTGCCGAGCAAGCCTGGGCAAACATTCAAGCAATGATGCAAAAACTGGCTCCTGGCTATTCGGTTTGATTATTCTCTCACTGGATTTTGTCCAGAACTTTACAAGTCTCTGCCGCAGCTTCCATCATAGTCACTGATGCATTTTCATCATTTCTGACACACAGCAGGAAACTTGTTTTTGTTGTTTGTTTGTTTTTTTCAGGCACCCGCAGTTCCAAACAGTGCAAACTTTTTTTTTTCTATGATTCACTGCCTGTAAATTGAAGGAAGATGCTCACCATGTGGCGTCTTGGTCTCTCAAACGACCAGGCGAACTGCTCCCTGGAGCTCGACTCAACTTAGTGCATATTGCATCGTGACATTGATTGGACCCGATGTGTTCAGCTACCTCGCAAAATCCTGCCAGCCTCAGAAGTTCTCTGACGTATGTCTGGATGTATCATCCACGGTGAGGAGGAACAAGCACTGGGGTGGCTGACTTAGTCACATGGTATGAGGTGAAGGACCTGTAGCTGAATGTCAAAGACAAAACATACTTTCACTGTCAGAAATACACTATTTTATATTTGTTACATACTTTATTCCTATTTCTCGTACCTTTTACCTTGGTGATGAGAAAACGCAATGTGGCCTCATTTCCCTTCCATCCCTCCCACTTCAGATTCGTCACAGGACTACAGTTCATACCAGCGATTGGTTGTATTGTTATTGTCAGCTGGTCATGTGTGGAAAATCCGACCTCAGAATGGTACGAATATGTGCTGGCAGGGCCGATTTAATGATGACATTAACACTGAGTACTGTTTTTGGATAAAGTTTCACATCAAACACGTTCATGAATTTCACACTTGTTAAGACTGACTTTTTGGGAACGCAGTGTTTCATGTGACGGCAGCTATGTTATGTGAGACATCACGCTGCCACGGCAGGCTTCAAACACTGTGAAACATTTGCCTGTTTCTATTCTGATTCTTCACTCAAGCCTTCACTCACACCTTTTCTTCCGCCTCTGACTAAAACCAGTCAAGCCATGAGCGAACTAAAGGAACACAGCATTGCTAATTGAGCTTAAGCAACAGCACAAGAAGACGGATTCTAAGAAGACAGTGCCCATTCGACTCGACAGACATGGCTTTCTGTTGCCTGCCTTTCTCCCTTTGTCTCCTTTTGTCTCCTTTTTTCCTTCTTCTTCATTGCTTTCCCTCACTTCTTTACCTCCTCTCTTAATGAATGAACAGAGGCAAGAGAGAGGTTGGGCTGGGGGGGGCGGGGGGGGGCTTATATGTGGAGCCTGTGACATTTGTGATGACCAACATCTCTCCAAAGACATGCCATCATCCCCTTCCCCTCCAGTTCTCCATATCTCCTTCTGGACTTCATTCTGTCTGCCATTTCCATATGCAACCCCCCAAACCT
>CAAKHB010005413.1:65425-92867 GCA_901007665.1 Aeoliscus strigatus
CCCCCCCCCCCCTCCACCCCCCCCCCCCCCCACTCCCCACCCCTTTTCCTCCTTTTCCCACTCTTTGAAGTTTTAAATGTTGAATGTTATATTTTTCTTCTATCCAGAATCGCTGCATGTTTCTAACCTCCTCTCTCCCGGAGGTCTGCTCCCTACCAATCTATGAGCTCTACCAGTAAAAATAACTTCATTTCTTTTATATATATTTGAGAAGGCGAAGTGAACATGATGACTGTCATGTACAAAGACAATTCCAATCATTGCTGACCATCGGTGACATTGTGTTGGCATCCAACCCCGGAGTGTGAGGGGGGCTGATGTATCTGTGAGAAAACATGATGGTTATGAAAGAACCCCCACCGCCCCCTCATGTCTTTTCCCGGGACTCTAGTGTTGAAAATGGCATGAATACTTTCATCAAACATTTGCAACCTTCATCCTGTTTGCTCTCATAGATAACTGTGCTGAAAACCAATAACACTGCACTTTCACCTTCAGTCTGACAAACACACCAGCGGGATCACTGACCTGCAGCATTCACCGCTGGTCAGGCTTCAAAACACAAAAGGAAAAATAGCACGGCATATGTTTCTAAATACCTGATCTGACTTCAGCCACTCTCTCCTTTCCTTCTTAGACGAGACTACCTTGTGTGCTTTGGCCGACTGTCTGAAGCCTCCTGCTGGGAGACAGGCCTCATATATAACACACACCCAGACGATCGTGGTTCTATTGTTACCAAAGTGGGTAAATTGCCTGGGGAACAGAAAGGCTCCTTTGTTTCTCCTCTAGACGAGAGACGTGGGTGCACCATCACTTGAAACTCCTTGTCTTGGCTGCAGACCCTAGTAAAGCTCTCTGGTTTTATATTACACCCAATCAACGTGGCATGAGGGTCTGCTTCAGACGCACTTGTGTGCGGAAAGACAGAAAGCAAGAAAGTTTCTCTTGTTTAACAAGGGAGATTCCAGTCCAATGACTGCTCTTTCATCTGTGTTGTGCATTGTGTATATGAAGTATAATTATTTCCAAGGTGAAGTGTGTGTGAAGATATATGCAAGGCATCTGTGAATGTGATGGCTGTGTTTACTGGACAGCGCAGTGGAGGAAGAGTGTGCTGCTGTCATGTTCAGACCTGTTTGTAAGGATGGACAATAATCAAGAAAACACATTCATTACAAGTAAACACAGAGCTTTTTTTAAAGTATTGCCCTCATCGCTGGCGGACAGACGGAACTTGGACTGAGGGATTTAATGTTACGTCACAAATGGTCGCTTTCTAAAGACGACAGATGTGGCAGCAAATCATTCAGTGACCAGTTGAAATGAATAATGTGTGTTCGTTTCAGGACATGTTATAACACAGCATTTCCTTAAAAAAGAAAAAAGAAGTCCAATCTGGGGATTTCAAACAATAATACAAAGAAAAAGAAACTTTTTGGTTTACTTAGAGCCACTGGTGCTTCAAAACACGAAGACGGGACTGAAACGTGTGTCAAAACATTTATACATTTATTTGGAATAATTTCCACTTTGAGCATTTTTCCCACATGTAAAAAAGGATCCTTTTTATACTACTGTGCACCACACACACACACACACACACACACACACACACACACACACACACACACACACCGTGTAGAATAAACTCATGGACTCATCTTCATGGGGTCACAGGAAAAAATATGAAAAATACAGAGTTGATGTGGAAAAGCCTTAACACTGATCCACTCACTCTCTGCAGGCGTGCCCGCGCGAGCTCACACACATACACACACAGCCACAAATACAAATATTATCGCTCACACATAGGACTCACACACAGATTCTCTCATAACCTCTTGCCTGCCTCAGTTCCACCCACACACACAGTTGTGCAGCAGCAGGCGTGATTAGAGCAGGATGTATGTGCCTGAGCCCAGCTGTGAATGTGGTATATCAGTCTCTCGGCCAGCTAAATGAAAACTAAATGAAAGTCTCAGTCAGATGGTGTGCGCGAGAGTTGCGTAAGCGAGGCACCGAGCAAGGTCCTGGGATAAGCTGATTACGTGGCAGACTCATATTCATTTCCACATGCCTTCAAGAGCAGAGTGGCATGGCTTACTGGGTCCTGCTCCTGTCTGCTGCTGCACCCGGCCTGCCCTCTCCCGCTTCTATTTGTGTGTATGTGTGTGTGTGTGTGTGTGTGTGTGTGTGTGTGTGTTTGTGTCAGCATGTATCTGAGCTGTTAAAGACCTGCACTTGCATGTTTCTCCTGTTACCCTGACCACAGTAGTCAAACTGCTTCAGATAGCTATGGCGACAAGGCTTAAAACATGTGACAATAGGACACCACACACTCTCTCTCTCACACACACACACACACACACACACACACACACACACACACTTGTGCATATTGCACATGTTCAAACATAAGCGCAACACTTTGCATGGCTTTGCATAACGTAACTCTGACTTAGCAGCTATGGCATCGGGAGCGGTGGGGGGGCAGCTGAGGATGTTATCACAGCTTTAGCAGGAGCAGTCTAGGAAAGTGTCAGCGCTCAAGGTGCCTTGGCAGCAGTTGGATGGAAGAAGAGGCGTAAAGGAAGACAAGGAGCTGATGGGACTGTGTCTGGAAATGATGTTTAACAGGTGGTAACGCTTCTTCTGTCCTTTCCTCTGATTATGGGATATTATTATGTTGTTATATGTTCTTGTGTGTGTGTGTGTGTGTGTGTGTGTGTGTGAGAGAGAGAGAAACACAGGGTCTGTTATTGTACGGCTAATCCTCCACTAAAGCCAGAGCCTGGAAACGGAACAACTGTGCTCAGCATGTGATGGGCTCACAGGACCAAGGAAACACCAGTGCTTCCTGGTTTTCATCAGCTTGGATTGTTTCATGCACAAAGA
This sequence comes from Aeoliscus strigatus, assembly GCA_901007665.1. NCBI lineage: Eukaryota > Metazoa > Chordata > Actinopteri > Syngnathiformes > Centriscidae > Aeoliscus > Aeoliscus strigatus. The sequence continues at coordinate 68,324 of CAAKHB010005413.1, forward strand.
CATTGACTGTCTTCTTCAGCAGATGGTCTCATTGCAAGGACTCCATAAAATGAGAAAACATGAACTCTCCCACACAAGTTGCCTGACAAATCAGCAGTCTGCTTATAACATACTGAAGGCGTATGTGAACAGGATAGATGTTATTGTTCTTTATCTTATATGCTCAGGGTGAAGCAGTTGAATTCTTACATGTTCTGTCTTCTTTGACATTTGTACAAATGTGTTCCTGTATGAAGGAAATTAATAGCAAAGTCAGGGTAACATATTACAGATAGTAAAGTTAAAACCTCTTCTAAAACCCCTTCTAGACCCCATAGGATGGGTGTATTACCTGATCATCTCTGTTGGAAGTATGGAATGACGGCAGGGACAGTTCCACAGGTGTTATGGGAATGTAATGTGGTATATATCCATTCTGGGTGATAGATTACTTAGGAATGGTTCTGGATATAGAGATACCAAGTGGATTGGAGATACGACAGAAATAGTGTCATTGGAACAGATGTGAGAATAAATAACGACGGAGGATAATGCTAATAATGACAGGACATGAGTCGAGGAGGTTCTAATTTTACTGTGTGAATTGCATTGTAGTGGCATCAATATATCGGAACCAAGCAACAGGGGTCAATTGTCATCTGGCTGAGCTGTCTGAATGTGTAAATTGAAAAAAGAAATACGAAACTTAAATAGTAATGAGAGCCTGTGAAAGACATCTAAGGAAAAGGTCCTGTCACATTCTTATGCTGGAAAATCTGTTACCGTACCTGTTTATCATGCTGTTTATCATTCACCAGAGTGGTTTCAATGTCACACTAACCACATAAAACCAGGAAAACAGGAAATTATTCAGTCTCAAAATAAGATACCGATATGTGAGGATCATGGTTCACTACGAAATGTGTCATATCCTCTTCCACACAAAGGATGTCAAATATTTCTTTTTTTAGTTTATCTTTTTGCTCCCTAGTTTTCAGAGTCATCGCATGCAGCGGTGCTTGATGCACTGGGAATTGAAACTGACAGTTGATGACTTTTTCCCTACAGAATGAGTCAAGTAGTTAAATAAAAGCAATTACACGGATATTGTGACATGTGTCTACAGCACAAATCTCTAAAACACACCCTGTGGAGTTCAGGTGGGGTCGTGAATTGCTCAAATGGCAGATGTCAAAACAGCTTCTGTACAGACTGTCATTGAAGCTCACACTGTTGTAATTTTACAGGCTATTTTTAGAGCATGCCTGTACAAATATCGGATTGATTGGACCTTTTCAGTCCCACAGATGAGTGAGTGAGCTGAGATGCTGTCGAGCAGCCCACTGACCTGACTCTGGAGGCCACAACCGGGCATGATGAGCATCTGCAGGATATATTTAATACAAAAATGAATTGAGCTGATACTTGAGCAGTGTTTATTCCTTTATTTAATTGTCCTTGTGGAAAATAGTCATTTCAGTGGAATCAAATTTGAACATTTCCCAGAGTGACATAAGTCAAAACGATACAGTACACATTCAGTACACTAGTTTGTATGTTTTGTCTCCTGTTATGGGTACAAGAAAAGGGAGGAAGTTGCAGCTACAGGTGAAGATTGTGAAGAAGCGTTCTTCGTTCTCCCCTCCTCCCCTCCTCCCCTCTGTGCTCTGGAGCACATCAGTGTGGAGACCCGCAGTCTGGGACCTGAACAATGCTGGACATACAGCGTGCAGATAAACCCAGACCATCTCCCACATTACCAACAGCAGCGCTGATATCTGCACACACTCCCTAACCTTCTCCTCCACCTCCATCGTGATCTGTCTCACTGCTGTCTCCCCCTCACCACCGCTACTGGCTGCTTTTCATCCACAGTCACCCCTGCTCTCACTCTGGTATTAACATGTACAATGAGGCCAAAATCAAATTGCAACAACTCTGGCAACGGTGAAGATGAGGTCTATGAAATAGCTACTAAGTGATATCAGCGGAAAACATGACCGAGATTACCAAACAGCATGAAACAAATTATGACGTAGTGATCCGATTTGACCCGCTGGTCCTGGTCGGGCACACTAGATCACAATAAAGCAGCTGGAAATGTCCTGTTAGGAACAGATACGCACACACAGACCATAGTGAGGATTTCTTTCATGCTGCTGCTGAGATCTTGAACTTCTTCAGTCACACGAGGTGAGACAAGCGAAGATGGCGGCTGAGATGACTTCCTCTCCAGGTGTCCTGTATATCATGAGTGGTGTGGATTGTCTCTTCTCCACCACCATTTCCCCACACTTGGAGGCATTCAGGTCCAAATTGTTGCCTTTGTGTTGTAACCTTTGAGCCTTGTCTGTGTAAAACCAATGTCGAGGACTCTGAATACAGCTTTAGAGGCTGCTGCCTTCAAGATTTTGTATATTGCTCATACAGTTGTTCAGTCTTCACCACCTGTGGCATTTTATTCTGAAATAGGACCCTCGAGCAAAGTGGTGTTTGACTCAGATGAGTGAACTACAAGGGTGCACGCTAAAATCAAGCATCAAAAGTCGATAAACAGAAGGTGCCCTTGATTCCATTTTGTCAGGTTGAAGTGGAGGACGTCAGCGATGGTGTCATCAGTATTCCTGAGGGGTGATAGGCCAATTGAAGAGGGTCTAATGAGCCTGTCAGAGATGAGCAGTTGAAGACATTAATGAGTCTCTGAAAGCGATTCATCACGGCAGAGGTCACTTCAGTGGAACACTCTGGGTTTGTTTTCATGGGTTAATGGTGGACAATTTGAAGCATGTGGGATAAATGAACCATGGACAGGTTGTACATGGCGGTACACTCTTTGGAACTCTGTCTTGCGACAATATAAGATGAATTCGACAGAAATGGAGAAACAATTATAAATCACACACACACCATTGTGCTTCTTTCTCTCCGAACCTGTCAGCCACATTCATTCCATCACTGCCCAAACCTTCCCACATCTAATCCCATAAACTGCCATTTACCATCCTTCTGCTTCCCACAGAATGAATTCATATCTAAATGTTTATAGATAAGATATGGAATCTGACAAAAACACCACGCTTCAGGACAAGAACATCGTGTTTGCTCTGTTCTGTCAGTGCAATTAAAAACAGCCGGCTGGGTCAGTTGAATCTTCATTACTAGAATGCTAGATTACATGTATTAGCGTCAAAACTGTAATGAGCCGAATCCTCCTCATAATGAGCACATTAATCCAGCCACACACCCGATTTTCCCTCTCACTTTGCAGTGAACAACCTGGAATTAGAAAGAGCTAGAGCTATTGGACTTTCATACATAAATAGCACAAACTCCCAAGGAACGCTTTGCCCATAAGAATCACTTATCCTCTCCCTCTATTTATTCATTTTCCTTCCTGTATCTTCACTTCACTTCTTCAACTCCGCCTCTAGATCTTCCTGCATCACCGAGTCTGTAAACTCATTCCACCTGCTGTCTGTTTCTGTAGTCCCAGGGTATACCTGCTACCCTCCACTGCTGTTTGCCAGTATTTGTCCTGCCTCCCCACTATTGTATTCAACCTTGGGTTTCTCTCTGGTGCCTGGGTTTTTATCCCAGGAAGGGAAAAGCTGATTGACTGCACAAGTTGACAACCACTTCTGTGACACTGCTTATCAGCTGGTTCAGTTTTGTCAAGTCAGATCAATTTAAGATACGCTGATCCTCTGCATGATAAAGGCCCTCAGTTAGAATGTCTTTTGATTCTTGGATGGATGATGGACGGAACAACCTTTCTTATCCATCCATAAAATTCTGACTCTGTATTTCAGTCCTTTAAGGATTTAGATTTTGACATTTAACATTGTGTCGATGACAGAGTGATAACATATGGATGCCAGGCTGACAGCAAATGTTTTTTGATTGTTTTCTAACTGAATGAACATCACAGACAAGAGAATTAGACACTATTAATAATAAAACCCATGACTTGGAAAGACAAACAAATCTGCTTTTTGTTCCAGTTCACTTCTAGACCGCTGAGAAAGTAGTGATGCAATTACTCCATTAGGAGCATTAGGCTCCTCGCTTGAACACAAGACAAAAGAATGCTGTTTTCTGTTTGCAGTGTTATCTCACACATTATTATTCTGCTCCCATGACACTGAATTTACACTCCAAATCAAATCCACTTTAACCTTCAAATAAATAAAAACAAATACTTGTCCATGTTTTCTATTCAGTGCAATGCTATCATTCCTAGGCTGTTATGCAAAATGACAAATGAGGCGTTTTTTTAATGCAGTGAAGCATTGAAGAAGAGTGAAGCAAACATTAGAATGTGCGCACATCAGAGACAAGCGGTCTCACATGTGTTCTATCTCAGGCCTTTGGAGAAACTGCCTCACCCTGAATTTTCCTAACAGGGGTCACCGTATCATGACAGAGCCTTTCCAAAGCATCTCATTGATCTAACAGTCCCCCTCCTCTTGCTCTCTTCAGTCCTTTCATTCTCTCTGATCCTGTGCTCTTCTGAGTCAGATTGGTCCTACCTGTCCAATTCAGGGGGGGTCGCTGAGCAATGGAGCCCCTTTGTGGAAAAGACAGTTCAGAAGATGAAAGGGGATGAAAATGTTCGTGACTCAACTGTGAAGCTGATGAAGTGGGACAACACCTCTCTAGTCCCATCAGACACTTCCTGATTCATTTTCAACTCCTGGATCAGAGCAGTGAAAAAATGAAGGCGCTCCGGTTCATTCCTTGCAATCCTCAATATGCTTCATGTATTATAAGTGTCTCTCCCACTCACTTATCTGCTTGTGTTTTTCTCTTAACCTTCTTTTCTTTAATCAGCTCACCGTGTGCTTATTTAGCGTGAGTGATTGGCTGTAATGGGCTCTGGTGCTGAAAGGCCGTAGCCCAAGCCTTCGCTGAAATCCACAGATCTTCTGGCACCGCTATCTCCAGCTCACTAGGTGTGAGTGATGGTCTCCATATGGCCTGTAGAACCCCTTTTCTCACCAGTGAGGCCTGTTGTATTCATCATGCCTGCATGTCATTATCAGCATGTGTCAAGTGCACACCTGGTATGTGTGTGGGTACGAGTGCGTACGCTTCGATGCACATAGTTGTGTGTGTGTGTGTTGCTGTGGTGCTACTTCAGCTGGCATCTCACGACTTCACCTTTTTATCTCGCTTGAAAGTCTTTCAGCAGCTGCTCACTGGTTGTTTAGACGGACCTCATGTGCACCGCTCAGGTCAACTGGGCTGTGTTTCCTGCCACATAAGGAATCTCCAGAGAAATATCCATTCATCCATCCATCCATCATCCATCCATCCATCCAAACCTAGCTATGTGAACATAGATATAAGACTACAACATGTCTTTTTCATCACTAATATGCAATAAAATGTACCGAAACAGCACTGTTTTGTTGTGTATGTGGTAAATGTGTGAATGGTAATACTTTTTGCCAAACTATTTTTCAAATATATAAATACATGATGGGTGGCTGATATATTGTGCAGTTAATGTATGCATAATTCAATGCAATTTTTTAATGTATGTTCTAATATTTAATTTACCATCATGTAAAATATATTCAGACATATGCAACATATTTGAATATCATAGTAGTACTGTGAATATGATCTGTTCAATGTTACTTGAACAGATCATATTCATTATTTAATCATTATACTAATCTTTATAGTATAATCTTTATCATTATTTAATCATAATACTAATCATTATTTCCTGAATGTAGACCTCAGGCAGCTGGAGGGATTCAACCTGTTCTTTTTAACTAAAGCACTGAAGTTCAGTAATTTTCAATCTTTGTCAATGTTTTATGGGGATTTCAGTGGGCTGAATAAGGATATCTGTAGGACTTTGAAGACGTATAGAGAGCAGAGGGATTTGGAATGTGAATTAAATAAGGAGGATTGGAAGAGAATAGTAGCTCAGGATAACTTTCTGTTGGAAATGTGGAACAAAGGCCGGGACTTTCCTACATGTGCTATGGGAATTTGATACAACCATTTTTGGTGAAAGTAATAGAGCATCTGGGGAAGGCTCTGGAAATAGAGATTACCGTATCGCCAAGATTACACTTATAGGGTGACCAGACACACATAATGGGAATGTCCAAACATGATTTTGCAGTTATAAAGGTCGGTGTAGTCTGGTATCCCCCAGGTTAAGGAAACGTACATCCCCACCAGATATTATTGTAAGAAATATTGTGTGAAATACTGTGAAATACTGTACTGGCATGTATATGTAGGTACTATATACGAGGGACTCACTGTATCCAACCCAATGGAACTGTTTCTAAAAAATATGTGTGTATATGACTCTCATAACCCACCATTGTCTTCCTCTACCATGTAAACAGAGTCTGTCATTTTCTTGCTCTCTGCAAGCTCCATACTCCTGCAGACACTCCAGGCTTGTGGCTTGTTTTCTTGTCAGACACGCCCAATAAGTAGCGCAGGAGTAGCAGTCTCCACACTGACACATGAAATGGGAACTTCTGAGGTGAGCCCATCGGAGAGAGAGGGAGATGAAGAGTGCAGCAGCACACAGAAAAATGAGAGGCAAAGCGATCAAGACAAGGGAGAGGTTTTCAGACACAGAGGGGAATATGACAGTGGAAGAATGTGGCTTGAAAGCGAAATGAGAACACAATTTCCATCTTGCCAACATTTCACAAGGCATCCACAGTCAAATTGCCTTGGCCGCTTTTTAAATTCTTTGTGGTCGCATTGCTCTACATCCACGTCCGGGCTTTTTTCCAAGGTGCTGTACATTTAAACACCAGTGCCTGTTGTACATTTTTAACACACGACGCATAGAAGCACACACACTCCTCGAGACATGTGGTGGAAGCTTAAACACCGGGTTGTGTATACTGGCGGCTATAAGAGTACAGTGTGTATGTACTGTGGGCCAACTAGTGCACACATAATCAGACAAAAACACACATGCACACACACATTCATAGATATATGAAATGCAGGTCTCAACACTGCATGACAATGTGCAGCACTGCACATTGTGCCAGACACCACATTTAATGAGACTGTGAGGGGCTGCTGGCTGAGGGAGAGGGAGCACACACGAGTACACACACACACGCACTCATGCACACATACACACACATAAAACAAACATCCACTTTGGGCATACATAATCCCTCCTATGGATAATTATTCTGGTCTGTATGCAAATAGAACCTTTCTGCACAGAGGTACGACAAAATATTCTTCTGAGAAATTCATACATAAGCTTCTATAAAAACAACTTCGAGCTGCACAAACAACCAATATACATTGTATTTATACAGTACATGTACACATTTTTATCACATTTATATAATCAGTTTTTATATTTTGTATTGATTGTGGACTCAATGTTAACTAACTAACCCTTGGTTGACTTCTTCTATCATATCTTATTTTCATATATGTGTATATATGTGTATATATATATATATATATATATATACACACATCTATGATATACTGTGTGTGTGTGTGTGTGTGTACATGCTGTAAAACACATGTTGAACATGTAGTGCATGTAATGAGGGATACACGAGTATGCTAGAAGAAAAACAGTGGGAGTATTGGGTTATCGGGTGGGCCTGGTAAGAGTAGAGAACAAAGGAGTAAGAAGACGATAAAGGAACAGAAACAAAGCAGAAGAAAAATGAGGAGTTTAAGCAAACCTTCTCAACAAAAGGTTCATGGGCATTCATCACTCTTGCAGTCAGCCAGGACAGTGAGCGCTGTTTAAATCTGTCTATTGACTTCCTGAAGAAGCCGTTCAGCCTGTGGGCAGATACTGATGGAGGAAAAGCATAGCAGAGAGTGAGTGCACTATAGAGTGGAGAGAGGGATTTGAGGGTGTATGACCAATTACGAAGAGTCAGTAAATGGTTTTGTGTACAGCCAAGATTATTCATAAACTACTTAAAATGCTCTGAATATTCATACCTGCACCTGCAGCGTGTGGGCTTTTAGGAGGTAGAAGCAGAGGAAGTACTGCATGGTCTGGAATAAGTTCATTTTCTTGAGATCAACAACAACAAACCAGCACTTAATACAAGATGCACTCCTGAGCAAAGCTGCTGTTACAGTGGCCAGTATGAATACCAAGAGTTACAGCCCTGATGCGAGTCACGGCTGCTCTTTCACCTGAGAGAGTCATACTAGAGAGAATGTTTCCAGCCTGTCACTGGCTGGAGCGGCTCTATAAGTCAGTCTGCAGGTTGTGTGGGCACGCATTAGTGCCAATGATTCTCACATCTGACGGGCTCTCTGCTGCCCACATGCCACTTTTTACCACTTCATCCTCTGCTGTGGTGTACTTTTTCATAATATTCTTATTTCCCAACCCAGTGTGTTTAATATTGTGGCCATTCGTCACCCACTGATATTAATCTCTCTGCGGTCTCCATTTCCATCACTGTCTCTCCATCGCCAATTCCACTGTAACCTGATCTCCATCTCCTCCCTATGTACTTGCTCAATAACATGCATACGGAGTAAATGTAGACAAGCCGCTCTGGCTGTGGCCTGCTCTCCATCTGGGGTCGTGACCTCTGTGTGACCCCGACTAAACTCGCCCTGGTGTCTCGGGGATGAGGAGCAGTTTCTCAATTCACCGGCATATCTAAGTTAAGTGTCTTAAGTGTGTGATATTTTTAGCCATAATGCCCCAGAACAACTTACAAACCATTGCAACACAGGTGTTGCTTATGGCACCACAGTGAAACTTTGATGAGGCAATGTCTCAGCAATCAGCATTAATAAAACACTTTTCTCCTCTCGGCATACAAAACAGGAATGAAACCATTAGATGGAAAACTGTTGTAATGAAAAAAAAAAAAAAAAAAGACTAATGACTCCCGAATGTGTTTTGGTTTCCACTTGAGCTGTGACTAATGATAAGCCAGGCTCTGAATTGCTTCGTGGCTCTGGCAAAGCTGAACTTTGACCTTGGTGACATCATGGTTGACACACTGTCAGTAGCAGCTGTTGGTGTAAATAATTAGACTTGTTTGCAACAGGAGTCCTTTTTCCCACTATATGAATAATTGGCATTAGTTTATTGAGGAGATGGTACAGCTGTGACTAAATACTGTGTGAATTACTCTGTACTGGCATGTATATGTAGGTACCATATACTAGAGAGTCACTGTAACCCCACCCAACAGAACTGTCTTAAAGAGTGAAATGAAACGAAACAAAAACTCACCAAAAAAAAATAGTTTGATGAATGAATGGATGTTTTCGCCAGGAAAACAGCAAGTCACAACCTGTTCATGTTTTATCCTGTCACAACCTTGAGCTGAATTCAGTCACTTTTTTCAAGTCAAAAGGTTCACATTCATACACCTTGTAGTTGTGTCCTAAACAGATAAAATCTGTTTTTGTAGTATTGTGATCCAAAGGTCAAAGGTATAACAAACGTATTCACTGAAAGAATGTGCCTTATTGTCCCACTCCCACTTTCCAAGTGCAAGGAACATTTAAATGCACTTGAATATTTAATTTGGAATATAATATTTCTAATATAAAGAATATAACCATACAACTGTCCAAATCTTTTCATCATCATTTTTAAAGGAGCTCATATATCCACAGCTGTCACATCCAGTTGATTCAATTCACAAGGACATATTAGATCGTAACAAGGAAAACCCAACTTTTACTGAGCGTTTAGTCTTTCCTACCCAGCTATTTAACAACCATGACACTTTTACGACCATTCCCAGGACTGTAATAGGCCTCTCATCGCTGAGATGCTGTGTGGCCGTGGGCTCTAGGGGATTGACGGGCTGGTCAAATGTTGGATCTGGTTGATGTGTGCCGTCGATGTAATTTCTTAATGTGCGCCTTTGAAAACGTCACCGTGGCCTGGAGCTGTGTGTTCCCAGCTTCGCAGTGTTCTCAGTAATTTTGTGGCTGATCTGACACCACAAGGAGTAGTTCCCTCTTGTATATGTTTTAATATAGTATATTAATTTTATCACCTTGGGGCTGCTGTCAAAATTAACAGCACCATGAAAGGAAGTCTGGAATGTGATTTACTGATAGAAGTTTCAAAGGTTTTCATTCATCTCTCAGTTCGCTACTGTGCCACAATCCAATGTCTTTCACAATAATTCACATTCCCATAGAGCGCTGTGCTCTGAGCAGTTTGCTGTCCTGTAAAGCATTCTGCAGAGGAAACATGCGATCTAGATGTGCCGTTGCCCTTGACTGTGAGACATTTGGAGAGGCCTCTGAGAATACAAGTTCGACAACTCATAATCGATCGGTGCTTTTACTGTTGCAGTGAAGCAAACACTTATAAGATAGATCATTTCTCGAGTGAAACACTTTTGCCACCTTGTCCTTGTGGCAACATCAACCATTCTCTCCAAACTTTTGCCATTTCAGCTGATGCAGGGATGGATCCAGTTACTTTGTGCGCCACTATAAGAACACCGCTTGAGTATCGATCACCTTCATGCTTCACTGGAGCCCAAAATGTTTTGTGTTGTGGAAGAATATTGGCTTCATGATGACGGCAAAATGGCTTTTGGATAATACGCTCCACACAAGTGGAACAATCTACAAAAACTAGAAGATGGTGAACTGTTTTACACATGAATATACAGTGAATGTTAATACCATTTTTTAAAATTGTCTTTCCAACACCATAAATAGTATTGTATTCATGTCTGCTTATGACTCCAGGCACAATATATTTCTTTTTATTGTTTCCCATCCTCGGTTATTGAATCTCTTTGCCTATGGTGCCTGCATTTCTTGTACTGACAGACAATGGATGGGCTCCACTGCTCAAAGAAATCCAATACATATAACATATTCAATCATATTTAAGACTCTACAGTCCCAACACAGGGGGTTCTGGTTGTAAGAGAAATACTAGCCAAGTGTGGAGTCATTGCCTCACACAATGCCAACTGCTGTGAGTGTTAACTTTGGAGAGCTGTATGAAAACTAAACTGAATGAATGAATGCTCTTTGACCCAAACGACTCAACCTTCACAGCGTGTTTTGACCTTTCTAAGTGAGGTGAGAAGTGTCCTAATTAACAAGAGTGAATTGCTTGTCTGTGGGCTATCGTGGCTGAACTGTAGCATGCAGAAGATGAAAACTTTGCAGCACCACTCTGGAACCTCCAACCTGGATACAGCTCATATTTAAGAAGAGAAGGACTGGGTGGCACACAGATGGAAATGGCAGTGTGTGAACACTACATGTATGAGTGCATACATGTTTCTAACATGCATGTCAGTATGTCTGCACAGCTGAGGGAAAGTTTGCCAGATTGAATTTCACCTGCTGAACTTTGCAGTATATTTGGTGAGTCAGGTAAATCACACAGTGGTGACTGCTGCCAAGAATATGACACCGCCACTGAGGGTCACAATGGAGGGAGAGGAAGCTCGAACACTGTGTTCCTGATTAATTTTTTGTTTAAAAAAAAAAGTCATTGCCTCTTAATGTGTGTTCTATAATCCCCTCTGAAGCAGAAAAACGTCTGAGACCCATGACTCATCGATTTGTCTAATAACATGGCATTCAGTTTTTCCTCTTCTTGTGGTGCCTCAGTGGAAAACTTTCTGCATTCGTATTTTGATTAAAGTTCACTGTTTTCAGTGCAGCGCAGAGCGAGAAGGGAAAACGAATCTCTGAATTTAATTGCGGTAGATCTCATCTATGTGCAGCAGCCACAAGGCATGGCAGGATGTGAGCGTACTGCAGTGGGAAGTGGTGGACTACGGGCTCAGTATGTCAGGGTGGCCACATTGTGGTTTTCAAAAAAGCATACAAAGACAAAGAAAAATGACAAAAAAGAGGAGTCATGTGAATGACTGGAATATATAAACAGCCTGAAATAATATAAAAACAATATCAAAATTTCCCTCAGCAGCAGCAGCAACAGCATCATCACTTAGGCACAAAGTTGTAGTAGTGAATTTATCTCACAAACTCTCTTGGGCCTTTAGTTTGCTACAAGAATCTAAATTACGGAATGAAATAACTTTAGTACAAGGTTTTCTTTGTCTTTGGGGAGCTCAAAGCTTGTGGATATTAGCACATATACAGGCGCACACACACACACACACACACACACACACACACACACACACACACACACACACACACAAACAGAAATAATACAAAATGGATCCCAAGACACCTGAGCCAGCCTTCCCATTCACTCAGGCCCCGTTTGACATCAGTGAAAAGCATTCAGAAACACCTTTTTGTTGCTCCCAATTTCCTGCCTGCTGACAGATGTAATGCAGACAATGAGTGAGACTGTATTAAGCCACATGTGCTCACAAAACACCAAGGGTGAAAGTTGCTGACTCCAGCAAACAGGTTTGTAATATAAATCTACTGATAGCCAGAGATCATTAGCTAGATAGATAGTTAATATTTAATTTAAGTGTGTGAAGAGGGTGCAATAACAGGCGCATTCTAAAACTCTCAGATTATGGTGGACACCATGCTTGGACTGGTTAACAGCTGTGGTGGCTCCATTAGTGGACCAATTGCCTATCATCAGCGTCATCATTTGCAGCTCAAACATTATACACAAAAGTTTGAGGATGTGGCCATTCCTCTGATCAGGATGACCTCTCCGCTGTCCTTAAACCCTCAATCAGGGTGAGGAAAAACCCTATTAACAGGAAAAAGCAATAGGTGTTGCAATGTACAGGACTGACAGTCTTCCTTCTGCATGATCCCACATTTTAGCAAGCTGAAGGAGCATCTTGGTCTAACGGGATCCAGATAAATAAGAAAGAGTACCCCTGTGACACTAGTGTGTATTAACAGATCATCTGGCACACCTAAAATCTATTGAAAATAAGAAGAATTTAACATATCTAATCAGTTGTAGATAACAGGGCCTATTTTTGGCAAAGTGAACTGTAAGTCATGTCAGCTGGGATGACAGTCCATATATGGACTGTGAAGTATATTATCTGTGTTCTTTTACACAGTACACTGCTGTATCTTTGAGCAGTAAAAGTAAAACCATGATGATGATAATCACTTTCAGTGTTCACACGCTGAGGACAGAGATGCTGGTGTCTTTCCACATTGAAGTCAATAAGCAGGTGAATCTGTTTTGGCAGGTTTCACTCCTGTTTGATCCAAAGCAGCAGAACAGATGGACAGGAGGTGCAAAAGAGAGAAACAAGAGAGGAGGATCGAGACAGACAGAAAAATGGGACTGTGGTATTGAATAAGTGCTGAGAAGGTTGAATATACCACGCCAAAGATACTGAGAGTTATGCATGGTGCATAGATTGAGGACTGAGCTCCAGACGTAAATAATGCTTTGGGTTGAAGCTGAGCTAAAAATTCAGCAGCAGAAATTCAATTATGTTGTTATTGTTGTATAATGTTCATGACAGCAATCCTGTGGCAGGTGGGTAATCTCACGAACAGTGTTTTGACAGTCCATCAAACCACAAATACCGTCTGTAGTCTGATTCCTTTGGACTTCATTTTCAATGTCTTTCTGTTTTGATTTTAATCTGGTTTATGAAATCCGCCTCAACAACCGCACACACACACACACACACACACACACGCACTGCTTATTGAAACACACAAAACACTCCTCCGCTGCTGCTCCCTCCACCTCCATCTTTCTCCCATATTGACTGTAGATTCCATTGATATCATCACATGACGATCCCACGTCTGTATGTGTTCATCTGTAAAAGACCTCCTTCAGATCGACACACAGGAATAAAAATCCACACTGGTTTCATTAACCAACAAATGAAGTCAAAGAATTTCTTCTCTGCGGTCCTGAGCTTTTTTGGACATTTTTTTCTTTGGGGTAGAGAGGGAAAAAAGTACTTTTTGGTGATTTACTACAGTAAAATATGTATTTATTCTGCATTTTTTAAGGAGAACTTCATCTCTGCCCGTCAAGGTCCTGCATTTCTTACATCTCAGTATAATGAAACTCATGTAATAATATACAAACATAATTTCCGGGAGCTGTCTAGACAGCGAAGGCGTTGCTGTAATGTCAGAGTATCTCCTACAGGTTCAGATTTTACTTGGGTGGTGCATAATCCTCTGATATAATGTAAAATGCCATCATTCCTGGTCCATTCTCTGGGCTCCACTGCACAGGCACAGGAAATAAATGAATGGATGTAAATTATAATCAACCCAACGAAAGCAGATGGAAATGAGCAGCGTTAAACATACGTACCTGAAAAGGATAATCTTACACTGTTGACATGAAACATTTCATCGAAATGCCATTAGACAGAACATTCCTTCTATATCCCTGAACACACTGCTTCATTATTTCAACCTCCTGCACAAAACACGACCCACCCTGGTTTTAAGCCTCTGTGCGGCCTTAAATAGCTCTCTTCTTTCATTGGTCCATCACTTAAGGACAAAATGTGCACAGGGTCCAGTGAACACGTAGAATGATGGCGTATCTGCCTGTGTTTCTCCCTTCTCTGCTGGAGTCTGTAGGGGCTCTCCTCTTGGGCCATGTTTGCACAGTCTCTGTTGTGACTAAGGTAGATTAATCATTAATCAGCTCTTGCCTCTGCTCCAGCCCATCTGTGTGGGCTCACCCTCAACTAAAAACTCAGCGAGCTATCACTTGTTTGGATTTCAGTGCAATCATTTTGTTTCATGCAGCAACAACAATGTGGATTTTTTAAAAAACTCATTCAGAGGCAAGTTTCAAACTTTGATTGTCATCTTTTTTTTTTGCAACATTTCACATCTGATTACGTGTTTAGAAACAAAATATGAAACGGCTTAAGGACTCTTGTTCAATCCACTCCATAATAAGTTGGTACTAAACTGATTTAAATTGCAATCTAAACCTTGTCGTTTTTTTTTTTTAAGCAGCTGATTATGTCGTCGCTCACACTAACTTGTCACGTCTTGAATAAAGTCAGTCATCACTTAAGCAATCATTTTCCTCTTACTTTCTAACTACATGCCATAGTGGCCTTGCGTCCTGGTGTAACAAAGGGCTGCGACCCTGCAGCTGCTTTTCTCATTCTCGTCTCTGTCACACTATTGACTTCAGTTCCTGCAGGCTTCACCCTACAGCACACTTTTGTCTGCTTATCCACTCCCTTGGTTTTCTGTTGCCTCTCCTTGCCCCCATGTTCTTTCTGGATGTTAGTTCATCCCATGCCGTGTCTATTCTTCTAACTTGATTTGCTGTTTGTTTCTGTCCCGGCTGCTCTCGGGGGCTTTGCCATCACGGTGAACCACGTGAACTTTACAGAGCTCACGTCAAGCAAGTTTCAGGCAACTGACATCTTGCCTAAAACTTGAATCACATTTGGTCAAACATTCCACGAGTCTAACAAAAGCTGCAGATTTGTTTTTCTTTTTTTGTTTTAAATTGTTGTTATTGTGCACTATACTTCAAAGTGCTGTGTGTATGTACAAATTGTGCCTCCTTTTAAATAACTTTAAAGCAACTGGTTCATCAGCAGGTCAACGTCGAGGAGACGCAGCATGATTTATGATGTCTGCATAAAGGAGGCGGAGAAAGGGGCGATGGGGGAAGGAGGTGTTTGGGGGTGGTATCTAACACTCTATTCAGAATGGGATGTTTTGGTCGCCTGCATGTTTGGTGCCCCTGCCGTGACAAACTATGTTAACGCTGTGGATAAAACACAGGCCAGAGTACTTTCAGGAATGCTGGACCATGGAAAAAAAAACAGAACAAAACAAAAACAAAACCCAGGAAAATAATGATTTTAAACTGGCTGCATCCACCCTCCTACTCTGCCTCCACCTCTGCTCATAAACAACACATTTACTTCTGAATAAGGCTCCATTACATTCACAAAGAGGCATAAAAGACATTGTACACACAAGCTACTTCAGAATGTTGCCCATAATAACCAGGCAGGTTCACTGATTTCTTTCAGTTTGGGGCTGACTGTAATAAAAATCATTCATTTCATTTCAAGAGGAATGAAATGAATGAAAGTATGAACAATATCTGCAAAGCACGCTAGTGACGTTCACCACAGGAGTGACAATATTAAAAATGTATGCAATACTCATGCAATACTATTGTGCATATTTGAGAGGGAACATGGGTAGAAGAAATGTTTCAAAAACATGTGTGTTTTGTTCTTCACTTACTTTGCTTGTCACAAACACCGTATTGCTTCTGGTCTGGTCTAACTGTAGCCTATGATGTAGTCTTCTTACTAAATGTGGAGACCCACACAGCTTTGGCGATTGCTTGGCTTTGCTACAAAGTTCTCTGCGGTGCTGCCAGTATCTGTCTTACCTCTGTCCGTTTTTAGAACCATCTGCCATTACAGCATGTGATGGAATTATGCTGTGAGATTTCTAGGCGCTCTGTCGACGCATTGACACAGACTGGTTGTTGTAGGCTTGGTATATCTGGGAGAACATGGTGAGAATCCATGCCTCTGAGCTGAGTCCTGCAACTTGTTGAAGAGCATGGAAGACACAGTTTTTCTGAGGCACAAATCAACAGCAACCATTTTTAATTTAAAAAAATTTAAATTTTAAAAACCTGCCTTTCCATACAGGACTCTCCCTCCCGCCTCCGTGTTTCTTTTTCAGCCCTCTAGCATATTACATTCATGCATATGAGCATCCTCCCCTGACCTGAATGCTAATCACATATCATTAAATGTTTAAATTATTTTCTGTTTGCCATTCTTCTCATATTCATTTGGATAAATTAGTTATTGTTTGTCTTCAGCCTTTGTCCCCCTCTGTCTTTAGACAAGATAAACACATCCAGCTGATTCACACTGCATCCAAATCATTTCCCTAGCAACATAATGAATTTATCAGAGTATATTTAGTGCATAAATATTTATTTTCATTTTGGTCTACACCCATGGATCTGCTTGTGTTTGTGTTTTCTTCCCTGGATGCATCAGCTCAGTGCGTCTCCTGTGGGTCTAGTGTTTGATGTGGGGTAAAAGGCTCCAGGAGTTTATGAATGAATATTTTAAAGGGATTCAGCAAGGTGGTGAGGCACAAAATGGTTCCTCTGTGTGCTCTACAGGTTGGTCAGTCATCCAGCCGCAATACCAGCTCTGGTATCTCATAAAAGCGAAGCTGCATCACTCATGCACGGAAGGGGTGTATGTGTGTGTGTATGTGTGTGTGTTTGTAGGGGGGGCAGTTCAGAAAAAAACGTGTTCATGAGAGACAGACGAGGTGGCAGAAAAACACAGTTGTTTGTTGTGGAGGAAAAAGAAAATGTGGTTATTTCTGAAGCGCTGTAAGTGTCAGTTGTCCTTTACAGCTCAGCTTTGTTTGATTGTTTAATAAACGTCTGTTTCATCCTGATGAGACACTCTTCACATCAACATGTCTTAATAAGACTGAATGAAATCCAAAAATCTCCCCATAAGTGCTGTTAGCCAATCATGTGAAACCCCGTGGTCACTCGCAAAACGCCTCTACATGTAAGTGATCATTGTTCTACGACTTCCAACTTCGTCTACATCTCTTTATCCGTCTTGCTCTGGTGCTGTGGAGGGAGAGTGAAGAGGGTTGTGTGATTTAAGGGGTATGTATTGGATGATTGGTTTTTGGGCTCAGCTGGTATGGTTGCAGTAGAGAATGGCCCTGGGATGATGTCAATGATAGCTGCTAAGGGGTTAAAATTGTATTTTGTTGGATTCCGTATGTCATGATTTTTGTGGTGATCAGCTAAAATAAAAGTATGTACTTCCTTCCATTGCTGGCTCAGAGATTATCTTGGGGAAAACCCGTCCCTGAGGTCATTTTTGTGCTAAAAGCCCGAAGACTGAGCAGAGCCTAGGAATGCTAACTCTCACACATAATAACACGTTGACTCTGACGTCCCTGGAGGGGAACTCAGATGGGACAGGTGTGATAAACACGGAATACAAGAATGTTCTTTAGCTGGGTCTCACTGGATCTGCATCTTGATAATGAAGATATGCAACCTTTTTTCCCTCAGTGACATATACTGTACTTATAGATGATGTATATGTTGCATATGTTTTGCCAAAAAAATAATGAGTGTGTGCGTCTTCAGGTGTGTAGCATTTTTGGATACCATTTCTCCAGCAAAGCATCTTCAGAGAGTAAAATACATAAAACCTTAAAACATCAACACAAGGCCAGTCTTAAAACATCAAAACTAGTCGAAGTATTAATCTCAGATATCATTTTCACCTAATACTGTATTATAAATTTAATTTCTGAGGCTCTTTGTTCAAATAGCTGGGTGATGGGAAATGTGGCGAAATTGCTTTTTTTAATTAGAAATGATAATAATGGCTTTCACAACTTCCATCGTGTCCAACAGCATTTGCTTCATTATTACGTGTTTAAAAATTATTCTTAATTAAGTACAAGAGCGTGAAATGTGATCATTACTGCCAAAGAGCATTTTTTTTCTCAGCACTTTCCTTCTACTTTTCACTGGGAGTACTTGAGGGCGAGGGTATTTTTCATGTTCTAATGAAGCCTTGTAAAGACGTAATAAATTCCCTGAAATGTTTGTTGATTAAGAAAACACCGTGCTGGGGAAAGTTTGCGTTCATTAGTTACCTGGTGAGCAACGCTTTAGGGACTCACTGCCTGTGGCCCACATGAACACATGCATCTCTGCGCTGTAAACATATACTCGCACACATGCTCGCACACATGCTGCCAACGCATGTTTGCAGCAAGCAAATGCAGTCCGGAATGTGCACAAACTGAATAAATTCCAGAGTTCTGCGCTGTACATGCAGGGTATTCACAAGCACACAGGCGTACACATGAAGGTGTGATCTGCCTGGCACGACTGTGAAACTCTGCAGTGTGAGAAAGAACCTTGATGAGTAAACAGAGCTTCACAAGGCGAGTACTTGTTCTGAGGCCAGAACTCAGGGCAGCGCTCTTCACATCTCCGTGAGATGAGAATGGAATGGACAGCGGAGGGAAAGACAAGAGTGAGCAATCAGACATCGGCAGACGAGACATGATAGGATGCACTAAAACCATGTTGAGGAGGGTTGGTACAGAGGAGAATAAGACGAGAGGACAGCTTCAGCTGGGAAGAAGGGCACTTAGCGAGGTGGCCGGGAGGAAGATGAAACGGGAAAGGTGGCTTGAAAAGTGAGCTGGGGGGACAGGTCAGGTGGAAGATCAAATAATGAATAATTGATAGACTCCAATAAAAAAAAGAAAAAGAAAAGAACCACGTAAAATAAATACTCTGCACTGGAATATGTTGGTCTACATCAGATTACAGTGCCTTTGCTTGAAGTGGTTTCTCAGACTGGAATTTGATTCAATTTCTTTCTGTGGAGACAAGCACGTCTGGAATCCAACACTGTTTTTTTTCTCTCCATTTCAAAACACGTCCATTATACCTGAAACAGCAGCAGACTGTTTGGAGAAATGCGAGCTTGTTATGCTTTATGACCTGATGTGTTATTAACCCATTGCCTCTACCGCAACCAACTCATTCAATGCAGTCCCACACGACAAAAATTGTATGAGGCCTTTTAGATATTAGTTTGGCGTTATTCTGGCTACGCTCATACTCGATGACTGTATCTAAACTAAAGTCTGTTTCGTCACCAGGGATTTAAGAAGATGACAAAGAAAAGATTTGAGTTGTGCTGCCAGAAAAATACACAGATATGAAGTAGTGACCCAAATCATCCACCCACGTTTTTCCCTGAACTTCTTGTTCTGTGTGATGCTGAATTCGTTTTCTGTCCAAACTATGATAATTACTTCTGACACCTTTTCCAGTCTGGAAACCTTTACTCTGATTGGATGACAAGTTGCTCGGCCTCTGCTCTGCTCTGTTGCCACATACATTTTGGGTTTCTGTGACGCCTGGCACCTGGCTACAGGATCTGTTGTTTATGTTGGCAATGGGAGGCCCGCCAGCAAATGCTGTAACGCTAGACTGAATATTTCCCTCAACAACACAAGACAGTCAGTGTCAAAATTTTTTATTAAGCATCCACAAATCCTTCCTCTGCTTTGGTTTTCCTATTTGATGTTTGCTTTGCTGGAAACCAGATCTGGCCACCACATTGCACACAGAGGTTATGTTTGTTGTGTGTGTTGTTGTCGACGATGCACATGGAACAGGCAGCGTTCTCACATGCTGGAATGCCTTCCAGTTGTCAGAGCTTCCTGTGTTCTTTGTCTGTTTCTCAAGCATCTGCTAGCCATCATGTCGGAACAACACGCTGAGAACAATCTGTTGGATAAACCAGATTGTTGAATTAAAGTTCGAAAAGTTCAAAGAAACAACTTTCCCTATCAGCAGCATTAATGAGTAACGCCTTTATGGTTAAGAGACTAATTTGTCTCATACAAATGGTTTTTACTCAAATGTATGTGTGAGTAAAAACAGACGAAACTGAACGTTTCTCGTGCTGGTGTCACACGGTATCTATATGCTTTGAAGTCATAATCTCATCTGAAGTCAAGTCACTTTGTGTGGGTGTGCCATTTTCAGAACTCATGTCCATCCTCTCTTGAACGCAGCAGACAGTGCTACAGACGGATGGAATGTGTATGAGTACTACCTCTACAATATGCATCTATAGGATGGTTGCAATCTGGGAGCCGGATCAGGACCCTGGGCCTCTGCGAGATACCCCTTTCTCCCCTTTTTCATTGAGATCCAGAAGGACAGATTATCTCTGGCATTCCACATCTGGAAGCAGTTGAGGTCTGTTGAGCTGCTTCTTCTGAGAAATATACAAATATGTAGGACAAAGTGCACATGGAAACAGGAGTCCTTAATGTATGCCCCTGTATCTAACTGCATCCTCATGGCTTTTGAGGTTTGGATTTGCAGAAATGTTCCATTTCATTTGAAAAAAACATCTAAGCACGCTTTGTGCTAAAGTTTAGGGTTACATTTACTACCATGTTTTAGCATTGGCCCACTTTACTGTAATCATTATATTTCTACTTACTACTGACTAACAACTGACTTTAGAAAATATGTAATTGATGGAAATTACTTGGGACATCAGTTATAAACTGGATGAAAAGCAGCAATGTGACCATGAAATACCATAGTGAAAGAACCACTGGGCAGGTGAGCTGTAACAGATATGAACTCACCTCAGCTAATGATATGCATTGTGAAAATGCAATTTCATCCAAGTGTCTGGATCTTTTAAGGCCATGAAATATATTACACAAACAGGCATGACTAATAATGTCAGCTCCATTCGCCCATCATCTTCCAGATGGTAAATAATAAACTATTCAATTATTAAAGATTCAATTCAAATCTTCACACCATACTCACAATGCAAAGAAAATGGTCTGTTACAAACTGTGTGAAGTCAGCTGCAGATCTGTCAGGTTTGTCTGAATTTTGAATCCAATCACACACACAGCAATTACTTACAGACGTCTGTGGATTCATTAACATACTCCCATACATGTGAATTTTCCACTATGAGGATCTAAGTGTGATGCATTTTCATTTCCAGTGAGACGATTCCTGTGTCCACACAGCATGATAATTACCAGCTAGCAGCAGTCTATCAATCAATTAACAGGAGCTGTCGAAGCCACATAATGCTTCCACTGGCCCACTGAATCAGCTGTGGAATTGCTGCATAATTATTGTGAGGAATTTTAGGTAGATTGACTACAAATTCATAAACACAAATATAATTTTCTTTTCTTGTTTTACTTTGAAGTACTGACCTCAGTGTAGATCATCCCCCTCCACCCGTTTTGCATTCAGTGCCCTCCCAAACTGATGTTTGTTTGTCATCTTGCTCCTGTTAAGGTTTGTGGTCAATGTGACAGTGGTACACCCTGGACAGGTCACCACTTCATAGCAGGGCCAACATGTAAGGACAAACTATTCACACTCACATTCATACAATATGGCAATTAACCTATCCACACAGACATGGGAGATCATGCAAACTCCACGCAGAAAGGCACCCAAAGTGGAAGCCCGCCAACTGAAGCAGGGCTCATCACTGCATCACTGTGTCGGCCCTCAAACCAATGTTATTTGTCATAAGGTAGCAAATACTGTAAATGTTAACTTCAAAAAGTACCATCTGCCAACCACTGTGTAAGTGGAAAATGCTGTGCATTGCAGGACAGTTGTATGTGAGCAGTGAGCTCACAGTACATGCACAAAAAGTTGTATCATTCAGGGATTTCTCCCCTCCATATAGTTTGATGGTAGAGAACACAACAGGCAAGTCAACAGTTACCTCATGACGATTAGCAAAATGACTACTCTCATGGAAACCCAACATTTACATGAGCAGCTCTTAGCAGTGAAGGTAGAGAGGAGAGGTATCCGAGGGTTATTGGATGAATCCCTGGCTCCTTCAGAGGTTGAGCCGAAGTGTCCTTGAGCTAGACACTGTAACTCTAATTACAACACATCTGACTGGTAAAGTCAGGCACCACTATAAAGCCATTGGAAGTGAAACTTAAATAAACCTTCAATTAACAAAACCTTTCATCAGTCTGATGTATAATGACTTCCAAGTATGCTTCACACATAAAGCTATCCACATACTGTTTCATTAAAATGAAACCAATAAATGCAGATTTGGTGGGTGAGATCGAAGCAGTAAGACAAATTTGAACCAGCTTTCTGAACACGATATATTCCGATCGAATGACTTTTGCAATCTAATAAGATGAGGGTTTGCATGGAGCAATGTATTGAGATTCACTTCAGTAAAAAATGAGCCTTGATGGTCTGCTGTTGGAAGTAACAATAGAGTGTGAGTGGTGTGAAAAAAACAACAAGGAAGAGCAAGGAAGAACTTCAACTTCTAAACTCCTAAACCATTCAGCTTGTTGTCAACTGATATAATTCATTAGGAGGGACGTGATAAAACCAATGAACCCCAGTGCTCTTGTCTTCCATGAGCTCTGTCCAAGTCAGCCCCTGTTGGGCCTGATAATTAACACTGTCTGTCCTGGTTTGGCACTGACACTGGTGCACACTTTTGGGGCCCTGCCGTCTCTAAGCTAATTAAAGTCACTCTTCAGTAATATTACTAAATCAACTGTTTCCTCTTTCTTATTTGGGACCTAAGTGAAAGCATGTGCACTCAAGCCGAAAGTCATTGATTTTGTTGTTTTTCTTGATTTATTCTCACAACAGAAGAGATTGTTGCTCTGATGTGTTTGGAACATTACATTATAAACATATGTTGACTGGTAAGGGTTACATTCTGAATGACAGATATAACTGGCCCTCCTTCCTGTTGAAGATATTTCCTCAGAGACAGTTGTGTGACAGTTTCCATTTTGAATAGATTTACATTTGAGACATAAGACTACACAGTTTCAATCCAGACAATCCAATGAAGTTGCTTGACGGTTGCAGTATGGACCTTTGCCCTATTGCTCTTACGATTGTGCGTGTGGAGACATTTACCTTCCGAAGAGCGCCATTGTGGTTTAATAGAGTGAACTGGGGTCATGGCATCTGATGATTCCACATATTTCCCCAGAACAGGCAGCAGAACAAGCTAGAATAGAGGATTTATCCCAAATGACTCCCCGACATGGATGGCTGAGAAAAACATAGACAGAACTCTCTCTCGTCTGCCCACAGAGGATCTGCTGACTTTTTTCCTCCTGAGATCGTCACAATACTGTGCAGAATCTCTGACTAACTTAGTACTCGACTGTATCGAAATTTTTCAGGGAGGTTTTCTCCACATTAACCACCTCACCAACAAAGATGCTGTGGTAAGGAGGCGGTGGTGTTGCAGACTTAAGGGATTTAAGAGGCTCTTCTATAGTCCTGGATCTGACAAATATTTTGGCTTCTGCCTGCTTGTCAGTGAATCTGCGTTAATCATTAACGTATCACTGTGTCCATGAATCAGTAAGTTATTTTTGCATTCAGGTCGCAGTGTTCTCTTCCTGCCCAAAACCCCCCAACAAAAAAACAACAAACACAAAAATAACAGCAACAAAAGTGTATTTGGTAACGATATTTTCCAGGCTGTGTTCTGCTTGAGTGGAGCTGAGGCAACCAATCTTGTCATTTTTGCACAGAAAAACAAAATACAGAGTCAAAACAATCAGAGGAGATGAACCAGGAGGGAGATTGATTTCTAGGCCAACACAAAGCTTTACCCATCCCTTTCACTCGCGAACCAGCTCCCCTTGCGCACCTGCTTCCTCACGGGACATTAGTCTTGTTTAGAGGAGGAAAGACATACTGCTTCACACACTCTGATGGTCAATACATCCATCATGTGCCTATAGCTTCTCTGTGAGAATCAAGCTTTAGTACTGGGGAGTTTTGCATGTCTTTCACAAAGTAAAGTTACTGAAAGAGTGGAGGGAGAAAGAACTGTGATAAGGTCCTTTGTGCTGCAGCAGTATCACACATTTAATGAAGAGACTCAGGATTATAAATAAATAAAACCAAACCATTCCAAGCAGAGCAAATAATATAAGTAATAAAAATACAAACAAAAATTAGAGATATTGTTTTCACCTGTTGACGCTTTTTTTTTTTTTTTAACAGGACTGCTTA
>CAAKHB010005413.1:92887-109554 GCA_901007665.1 Aeoliscus strigatus
TATAGCTTCTCTGTGAGAATCAAGCTTTAGTACTGGGGAGTTTTGCATGTCTTTCACAAAGTAAAGTTACTGAAAGAGTGGAGGGAGAAAGAACTGTGATAAGGTCCTTTGTGCTGCAGCAGTATCACACATTTAATGAAGAGTAAATAAAGAAGAATAAATAAAACCAAACCATTCCAAGCAGAGCAAATAATATAAGTAATAAAAATACAAACAAAAATTAGAGATATTGTTTTCACCTGTTGACGCTTTTTTTTTTTTTTAACAGGACTGCTTAATTCCAACTGCAGTGTAGCAGCATCATCGTACAAATAGCATTTATGTTATTTTAAACTATAAGATGTGAGGTCGCACTGGAGAGATGTCAAAGGTCAAGTGTAGGCAGTTGACTACAGTGGCCTCTGCTGGGAGATGGTGGTAGTGCATGCAGGACGTAGCTGTGTGCTCCTTACAATAATGACTCACTCTTGGCCAAATCATTCCAAATACATGGATCGCAGCAGCTTACTGTGGTCTGTCACAGCTTTAGAGCTGCTGAAGAATGATAACAGAATGGTTGCACTTTTTAATTGAACTGGGAGGTAGTGATGTTGGCATGTCTTAATTAAGCAAGATGTCAGTCAGGACCGCCGCTCACCAAATTAAACCTCCTATAATCAAGTGCAGTCTCACAAGTCCTTTCAAGGAGACAGTGACATTTTGAGTTTCCTGGCAAAAAAAAAACAGAGGGACTGTTTGATGGTATTTGATGTCAATATGGTAATATTTTTTCCTATCTGAATAAATGTCAGCCACACCCACATAGCATAAAAATAAAACTGCTTCTAAAAAGCAACTCTCAAAACAAGAACTTGCAGAAGAGGAGAACATATGGCTGGCACATAAGTGATTTTCCCCCTTAAGCTGCGCTCAAAGAACACACTAAAGCAATTTTCAGTGTGTTTCATTAACAGGAGTCCCATGATGCCATGTATAGTGTGAGATCAGACATTATAATTAGAATATATTTAATGAACCTATATATATATCAGGTTTCTTAATAAAGAATTTGTTGGTGCTGGTTGATGTTTTTGCTCCATGTACATTACAGGGTTATTGAAAGGCTTTTAGTTACAAAGTGTTTGGGTCCAAAGCTCAAAAAGAATTATGAAACAGGGCATTTCTCAGAGGAGACATCAAAGTGTTTCTTGGATCTAAAATGATAGCTTTCATCTTTGATCCAAATTTCCTGCAACAACCTACAGATAGATGAGGGCTTATGTGTCATCCATAAAAGTTTTGTCAGGCTGTGGATTTTTATTATATTCTGAACACACACAAAAATGCTTCTGCAAAAAAAAGAGTGACAGTTAAATCAAGACACCAGCGTGAAACAGATTTTGGTATGGCATGTCGTGAAAAGTTCCGCATTAAACAGGATTAGAGAGGAAAATGTCTTAAAGGACATCTCAAACTGGAACGAAAAGAGGGGAATACGCTTTTAAATACGCTTCTGTCTTTTGAATCATATTCATTTCCTCCATGGCATGCTAATTGTGTCTTTGCGTCTGTCCACAGACCAATATCATCCAACCATTCAAATATGGAAAAGAGTATAACCTCTGAATAAATGGAGAAACAATTCCCATGAGAACAGAGTCAGGTTGAGAACAGCCAAACCCAACAGCAAACCAACATCGCCCCTCTTCACTGCCATGTCATGACATCATCCTTCCTCTCGACTGGTGTCCCTGTGGTTTGGACTCTTAATTCTCCGGCTTGAACATAGATGCTCTCAGAAAGGGCTGGGTGACTTAATCCAGTGCTGAAAGACAGGAAAATAATAGTGCTCTGCTTGGTGAGGTCCCATTGCTCTCGGTCTCCCAGTAGTGAGTCGGTGTAAACATTCTTCCTCAGAAGAACGTCGTGACACAACCTGACATTACCAGCTCGGATTGCCCCCAAATTAGACTGAGTTAGTTTGCTTTGGCTGCACTCACCACTCCGCAGAAACTTGGACACTGTCTTAACTCCAGGAACATCTGTAATTACAGTCACATGGTAGCTGCTGTAATGTGACCCAAAGATGGAGATAATCACTGCCATTTAGTGTTAGAACAAATCAGTTTGGCTCATTAACACTGAAGCCAGCGTGGACCTACAGCAGCAGGAAGGGATCTGTTTGGTGAATATGTATATACATATATGTATATATGTTAATGACATATGAAAAGATAGATTTTATATAGATAGATAGATAGAATACACTGTTGTACAGGACAGCTACATGTATGCGTTTGCTGCTCATTTTATATCATACCTAAATGGTCACTCCTGTATTTCCTATTGTCTGTTTCGATATGTCATTCATATCACTAATTATGCCCGCGTTCCATTTAGACAGACTGATGATCTGGTTTTGTGTCTGCTAGAGCAGTTTATGGCTGTGATGCATCAAACACAAGAGGACCGTGATAATATACTGTGACATGCAAAATGGGCTGTAAAAAAAGGGTTATCGACAGTTTTACAGTGTATTATAGTAAACTTCCCAAGAGTCCGGTTGCTCGTTGATTGCAGCTCATTCCAAATATCATAAATGCTAAGATCGGAATATTTCTTTTCTCCAGCGTAAGTGAAGCGCTTCACCTGAAAGTGCTTTAGTTTCTAACAAGAGCTGTTTACAATATCCCAGCATGTCACTGATTAATTAGCATTACTTCTATGTGAGAACTCTGACATGGCACAAATTAAATGCCTGTTAGAGGCTACTATTTCTGTCACAAAAGGCCCACAAGCAGCCATGCATCATGATGAAGTATAATGATGAAAGTGCAATTTACAATTCATCATTTTTATATTTAGGTAATGAAATATTAACAGACGTGTATGTGGACAATCCACAATCCTATTTTATTAAATAGTCTGATTTACAGTGAGAAATCTGTTAATACTAGCACAATAAAGTTTTATTATGAGTTTATTATTTCATCATTTACCAGATTCACTTTTACTTAAAAGGTGACAAATAAGATAGAGTAGTTATAAAAATGTAAAGTACTGTATAATGTACAATTGATATTGGCCTACATGTATACAAAATGTTACACTCCAAAACAAACATGCCACTAACAAACAGCTACTTTGGTTTGTGTAAATTATATATCTGAAACAACAACAACTGAATCGTCATTGAAATCAAAGCTACAATATAGCTCCTGTAAAGCGTGCGAACTTGCTCTAAATATTTGTATTTATTATTTTGTAGCAACATCCCTCTTATACACTTTGCTTTGGTGTGTATTTGCAATGATCCGTATGAGCTGCCGTACGTGATGCAGCGAATCCTCGAGGATCCCGGAAGTACAACACGAGCAGCGTAGTTTCTCGAAAATTATGTGAAACACTTACTTTCTTATATATATTGCTCTGCTGGTAGATATTTTAACTTTGCGAAGAGTTGACGATACGAATAGAGTTTAATACCGGGACCACTTTTATTCTCGGCTGGTGCGACGTTTTAAGCTAGCTGTCAAGTTAGCCACAACAGCTAATGTAGCAGTAACTTTAGTGATACAAAGGTTCGCATCCAGAATAATCCTCTTCCTCCTGAGTGAGCCTTCATATCATTGTTAAAGTGGACAAAACTCCAACTACAGAGGTGAGTGAATAATCTTGTTATAATTTTTTAATCTTGGTGTATTTAACTCTGTGGAAATACATGAAAACACAACCACTGTATTACGATATGTGATCTGTTTTCGTGTTGAATGTTCCACAAGGTCTAAACATAGTAATTGATGTGGGTGACAAATAAGGACCGCTCAATAAACTAAACACGAAAACACTAAATATATTAAATGTATGATGATGTACTGTACAGTACTGTATAACGTTATTTATGTTAAGTATGATTAAGTTAAGTGTGATTAATACTAATGTGTAATGTCAATTAAGGTTTTATTTCCAGGCGATGCCAGTTCTCTCACCCATATTCTGGATGTGGTGAAGGTTACTTCGTCACACATCAATACTGAATATTGTTTCTAATAGTGCTGAGTAATATTTTTTCACTGTGTCTGTGTTTTTCCTATAAAGGACAATGCCACGTTTGCAATCTGATGTGTGGAAGCATTTCACGCCAGCCATAAAAAATGGGAGGGAAACGTATATGTGCAACTACTGTTCAAAGACTTACACAAAGAATGCTACCAAGATGCAGATGCATTTGGACAAATGCAAGGAGTACTCTGTGATTTCACAGCAGTCACCGGGCCCAGATGGAAGTTCCTCTGCCTCCATATCTGTTCCTTCCTTCTCATTCTTAGCATCTGCCTCTCCTGGGAGACAGTTTCTCATTGATTCAATGGATCAGCGCAGCGAGGCGTTTGCTGACGAGTGCCTGGCGAGAGCTGTGTATGCCACTTCCTCACCTCTCACTCTTACAGACAATTTTTACTGGAAAAGATTTTTCAGAGCACTCCGGCCCTCCTACTGTCCGCCCAACACAGACGCTCTGTCCTCCCATCTGTTAGACCATGAGTATGAAAGAGTACAATGTCAGGTCAATGAGGCCATAGCAAAAGCTGACTGCGTCACCATCCTCTGCAGCGGCTGGTCAAACAGAAATAAGACTGGAAACATAATTTACATGGTCGCAACGCCGGTTCCTCTGTTTTACAAATTCACAAAGATAAGGGAGCAGACAAACTCCAGTCTTTCAATTGCTGATGAGCTAAAAAACATCATAAGTGATGTGGGGCCACAAAAGGTTATTGCTGTCGTCACTGATGATGCTCCAGAAATGATGGCAGCTTGGGCAAAAGTGGAAGAAGCATACCCACACATATCAGCTTTTGGCTGCACAGCATCCCGCGTCCTGCAGCTCTTTGATGAGGTAGTGGCACAACCATCAATGAAGACGCTGTGCAACAGAGTTGAGCAGGTGTTATTGTATTTAAGAGAGAAAAACATTCCAGTGGACGCCTTTAGGTGCAGCACGCAGACAACAAAGAGGAAGAGCAATACATCCAGTGGGACAACACTGGCACCGTCCACCAGCTCTGACAGGACTGCTGTTATAGACATGTTCAACAGCTTGCTGGAGGCTCAAAACTCTCTTCAAGAGATGTCTGTTTCAACACCCATCACAGACACAATGCAGGATGCAGCATTTTGGAAAGGCTTGTGTAGTAGCCGAAACCTTCTCTCCTTGATTGGGAGCTATGTTGATTTTGTGAAAAGAGAAGATTGTATACTCTCTGGTGTTGTTGACATGTTCAGCCAATTAAGATACCACATTGAGGCCTCACTGTCCGGGTCTGTGTTGCATAGTACTGAGCAGAAAGCTGTCATGGCGTCCATAGACAGGTGTCAGAAGTTTTGCATCAGGCCTATCCACGCTGCAGCGTACATACTGGATCCAAAGCATGTTGGACAGCAGACGCTCTCTGCAGAGCAGATAAACAGCGCTTATTATGTCATATCCAGGTTGTCGCACCATCTAAATCTTGAGGAGGGTAAAGTGCTCGCCAGCTTTGCCAGGTTCTCAGCGAAGGAGGGTCTTTGGAAGGGGGCTGGGATATGGAGTTCATTCCAGCATGTGTCTGCATCCACCTGGTGGAAAGGCCTGTGTTCCTCTGAGCCACTGTCTAGCGTGGCCTCCGCCATACTTCAGATACCACCGACAGCAGGATCTTGTGAGTGTCTTCAGTCGTGGTTTAGCAGTACAAAAGCACACGTTTCTCTGTCTGCAGACAGGGTGCAAAAACTGGCAGCAGTACAAGCAAATCTCAAGCATTTGGTCCCAAGTGAATGTGAGTATTCTGCACTGGAGGCTGATGAGGACAGGAAAGTTTTGTTTCACTCTGAGATTCCATAGAACATTCAAGCTCTGCTGAGAATCTCACATGGATCGGGAATCTGCAGGAGGATGAAAACTAGTTGATTGATGCTGACGCTTTATCAAATTACATGTACATTCCTGTGACAAGTATGGAGCATGTCTCCATCGTGGGTGCTTTGTCCTCTCCACTGAGGCCTGTAGAATTGTTTGAAAACTTTTATGTTGTAATCATGTATAGTCCATTATTTGTATTTTGTTTTTAAATGAATGTAGATCTATCCTGACATGAGATTTTAATAGTAACAGAAGGTGTAACCTTTTTGTGTTAATAAAACAGTAACTGCTTGGAGTTTAAACAGCAAATCCAAAAAAATGAAATTTCACAGTTTTGATTCGATGTATTGTATTTTTGCGTGATTAATCCTGGGTTTTTAAATACAAACCAAATGTAAGCTATCAAATTGAGGAAGCTGTGGTGCACGCTGACATTCATTGAGATTGATGATAGAATACTGATGAGTCGACCTGTCTCTGTGATGCATTTTCATGAAGCATAGAAGCATGAAGAGACGGTGGTAATGGAGAGAAGGTGAGCGCCGCACTCACTCGTCTGGAACAGAGAATGATTGAGACACGTTGAAATGCAAAGAATAGCATCCAGGGACTCATTACCTCCGTAACACAGGCAGAAAGAACATCAGGCAGATTGAATGGCATCAGCTCAGGACTGTGACAGCGTGAGAAAAGCAAAATTGATGAGCAGTTTCTGAGGTCTTGGCAAATCAACATTATTATGAAATTTGGATTAAGTGGGGGGAAAAATTGCTTTTCACGACAAGTTTAATGGAATGAAATATTAGATTATAAAATAAAATTAAAATCTCACTGTGAGAAAAACAAGCAAATGAAGAACACCTCTCCCACACACTTCAGCTCTCTCCTCTTATATCAGCCAGCTGTGTGATGGTGCTTTGGCACTGGATGGCCTGGGGACTCTGCACCTTGCAGATACAAGCAGTCATAATCCTGATAGCCCTCTGCCAGAACGGCTGTGGAGGTGCCTGAAACTTGACGGCAGCAGACCTGCCATAAATGTCAGAGATGCTGTCCTCCTCAGTACTTCTACCACTACCTACATCTTCCCTCCCTGTCTCACTGCAGCTTGCACCACTGCTCCTTTTCTAATCTGCATGGGGATATTGTCAGCAGTGGCAGGATATATTTTATTTGATGGAGGAAGAGGGTTTTTTTTAATGATATATGCTGTTGATGACACAGTGCACTGCCTGATTTGTGTGATTTATTTCTTTGTGACGAGTCCATCAAATTGCATCTAGGTTTCATCATTTGTAGCCAGCCAGGATGATCACTTTTATACTGATATTCTTTGTGGATTACAGTAAAAAATTTCCTCCATTTGGCATCCCTTATCACATGCCTGTCCTCTTTTTGTACTCTGTGTGCACAATTATTAGGCAGGTGAGTATTTTGACCATATCATCATTTTTATGCATATTTTCCAACTTCAAGCTGTATAAACTTGAGCGTTTATTGTATGTAAACATACCAGGTGATGCGTATTCGTGTAATGAGGGAAACTGTGGCCTAAGAAGATCAACACTATATCAAGGTGTGCATAATTATTAGGCAGCTTCTTTCCTTTTCTCAAAATGGGCCAGCAATGCAGCATTCTTGAAATTGCTAAGATATTGGGGTGTGACCACAGAACCATCAAACATTTTGTTGGAAATAGTCAACAGGGTCACAAGAAACGTATTGAGAAAAGACAACGCAAATTAACTGCCAAACATGTGAGAAGAATCAACACACACGATCATGAGACAGAATTTTAGCTTTTGTATGTCCAAAATGCATTTGCAGTTGGGGAACCACTAGCTCTGAAGAAAGGCCAGAACAGTAACAGTATTCAAAAACATTGTCACAGAGCCCTTCGCAGCAAAATCCTACAATACAAAGTGCTCTCATTTTCTGTGGGGGATTGGATATTGACTGTCTAAATTCCCAGTCTGTGCTGCACATTATTCTCAGGACACTTCTGACAAATTTGGTGGTGTTCTAATTCTCTGTTGAGGGACACTGGTGAATTTGTTTGTTGATCTGATTTGAGAAGCACATTTCTACAACAGCTTAATCCTCGAGTCCAATGATTAATGTCAGATAATATTCAAAGATTTTGTGTAATCTGATAAGGTCCACAAAGCATAGCTGCTTTGTCAGCTGCTGCTGATCCACAGGCAACTCCCCCATCGAGGGCTGATACTATTATCTCAGCTTGCGACAATGGCGGTCTTTAGCAGAGAGTTTGTTTATGAGACAAAGCTAGAAAGGAACCTGTGGGCTTCTTACATTGTGAACAAAGGTGAGTTTGTCTGGGGATCGTTGGGAGTAAAGAGTTATATTTTCACACTAGTATCAATGGCAGAGGGGCTGAATATAAAACCCTGAGGGGAAAGGTAGCGTATGAGATTTCACTGCCCTTTTCCCCTCCATGGAACGTGCTGTAGCACGGTCACTGCCTGTTCACTGACTGTAAAGTCGACCCCGACCACATTGTAGATGGTTTACTTAGTAGGAAATAAGCACATGGAGTTAATGTTACAGACAGTTAGTTTCTGCTGGCTTCTTATTATAATGTTATATTCGTTGGACTTGGCATCACAATGAGAGTAGGTCAGTTGAAGGAATTTTTTCATAGTCTTATGAAATTTTGGAAGAACGGTCCCATTTTTGGGTGTGTATGCAATGTGGGTTCAAGGGTATGCCACTTGGTCAAATACTCAGTCGATGTTACTATGTAACTAAAACAGCACAGGTAGTTACTGTTATGGTGCCTCCATCTTTTCCTGTGATGCACAGAAAGGACAGGATACAAAGAATGAGCTCACTTCATCATCCCTGGTGGTGCAAATGCAAACAGGAAAGTGTCATTAAAGGTTTTTGTCATTCTGGGTAAATCTCCACTGTGGGAAGTTTGTCCAAAGAGTTTCTTCAATTGTTTGAAGAGAAAACACTGAACCATACATGTCATTTGGCATGTAATAAGCCTCGTGGATGTCTAAAAGAACAAAGGGAGGGACTCTAAAAACACATGGACATTTAAAAATCTTAATTGTACAGTTTACTCCCACTCCCTCCACTCCCTCCACCCCCTCCACCCTGCTGAGCCCAAAGTTGCACTAGCAACTAGGCTTTATTTAGAGATGACCATTGTGTCAGGCTGTTAGGCCATGTAAGCATTTCTAACATCTAACCTACCATAATAACAGACCTCCAGCAATTAGTGGTTAGAGCCTACCATCATTTTCTCATTCCTCACCCTGGCCAACACCAACCCACCCACCTACCCACTCCCCCAGCTCGAAAAACATCAACAACAGATGGCCTGTGCCAAGGAGACTGTGACTCCTCCTGGCCATTACCATGGTGAGGATCCAGAGGGGTGGTGGGAGGGTTATGCTGCTAGGACTGCAGATATATGCAAAATAACCTGGTGGCAAGGAGAATATGGGTTGTTCTCCCTTGCATGCCCTGTTGTTGCTGCGCTCAGCACCTCATAATGCTTTTATAATTATATTCCACAACTCAGCTGTATCATGACTAGTCCATCACAGCATTTATGTTTTTTGCTCGCACTACACTGTAAATGTGTATATAGGCTGACCTCTGTTTACTGGCAAGTATATTGGGCGTTAAAGATGTGTGTCTGTGTGTGTGTGTGTGTGTGTGTGTATATATAATTATCTTATTTGGGATGAGAAATGAAAAAAGTCACATAATTGCTTTGTTGGAGATTATTCCATTTTTAAGAATAGCTCAAGATGGGAGCTGAGCATAAACACTCTCAAACCAAGGGCGTTTGGAAATTCCGTTTTGAGCGGGAATGAGGAGAGAAGAATGATGTGTATCGTCATCATGATTACAGGTGTGCACTCTGGAGCGGTTTCATCTCGCCTCTGTCTTATGCTTGCCTGCTCTCCACATCCTGACCTCTTGCCAATATACTCTTTATGACTATTCTTCATTTCCAGAGTTAGCTCCAAAAGAACATCTGAACATGCAGAAAAGAAATCAAAGGGCAGATAAAAAAGGAAATCTGGAGGCCCTCCACATCTCTGCACATTCTCACCTCCCATGAAGACCAAAGGTTGCTGTCCTATGAATGCTGGGTCTTTAGCTTCTACCCACGAGATGAAAAGAGTGAACTGCGCTGGGCTCTCGGAGCCTGTTGCTGTTCTCCTCGAACAGCACAAACCGTGCTGGTGCCAAGCACACACTCAAAACTGCTACCAGATGTAGGTCTACAATTATAACCCCTCAAAACCACCAAGGCCCTTTTGGTGGACAAAGAGAAGAGTGATGAATTACTTGGCAAAATAATGAACCTGCAGGAATATTTTTCTTATCCCGCTTAATTTTTTCCCACCGGTATGTATATTTTACTGTTCCTAGGATATAGATTGTGTCCTGACTGATGAGCCACATAAATGTCACCAGAGACAAGTATGTTTTATAAGATAATAATAACCCAAGCACAAAGTGAATAACAGGATAGATAGATTTTCATCCAGCTCATTATTGGGGCTAGTTCA
The DNA here is from genome assembly GCA_901007665.1 of Aeoliscus strigatus. Lineage (NCBI taxonomy): Eukaryota > Metazoa > Chordata > Actinopteri > Syngnathiformes > Centriscidae > Aeoliscus > Aeoliscus strigatus. The sequence continues at coordinate 103,322 of CAAKHB010005413.1, forward strand.
ATGTTCCAGGTTCTGTACTGTAGATAAAATAGTAATCTGTTTTATTTGTCTCGTTATGAGAATAAATTATTTGAGTTGTTTTCCTGAGCCATGCCATTTTGTAAAAAATGATTTTAAAATGAAAGCATCTGTCTTTTTTCGCTCCATTTTGTCCATTTCTGGAATGTTTTTTCCAGCAGCACTGTGGGTGAAGAGCTCCAAAGAGCCATCCATAGACTATTCACTCGGTAGGTACAAGTGCAGTGGTTCCTTTGCGCTACATCCACACACTGGCCTCTTGTAAGGAATAAAACAGACAAGGCGATCCAGCAGTACCTTGTTCAGACTAAGAGATGGACCTTAAGATATCCTTCAAAAGATCCTTCAAGCAAGTCTTACACTGTCACTGGACAAATAGGGAGCTTAGTTTAAAGCCACCACTCCTTTGTCACTCCCTGAGGTACAAACACTTATTATTAGACTCGACACTCCAGGGAGGCTGGTTTGCACCGTCACAAATGTTCCCTTAATGGTCATTTTGGAGGCAGTAATTTGTGGTGCCATAGATCTGCATGGGATTGCATGCAATGATTTCTGTAAGATTTTCTTTACCTATTAATATTATTTTGAGAAACTATAAGGAAAACCTCTCAGTATATGCCAGTCAGTCCCACAGCGCCACAAATTATAGCCTCCAGAAAATAAAGGACGACTCTTTTCAGAAGGAAATCTGAACAACATAAACCCCATGAAGGATTTATTGCTGGACTATTGTATTACAGGAGTGGTTCATATTTGTTGTATCTATTAAGTTAACAAGTGATTGTATGTTATTGTCCACATCTTGTGAGGTCCTCATTGCCTCATCTGTTGATTTTCTGTGGCAACAAATGTTAGGGTGGTTGTGTGTTATTAAGCAGCAGAAGTGTACACATAAATCACCCTTTGTAATAACAACTCCTTACAGTACGCCAGGCAGCAAGACATAATGTTTATGGAAGTGCTGTGTTGTACACATGGCATCTTTATTCAAATAATCTGGCTCCAGCTGGATGTTACAAAATTGAGTCTAGCATATCTGTATTTCTTATGACTGCATTTCCCAGCATTTAGACTTGTCCAAAGTCAGAGTATATAGTTGCAATGTCTCTGCACAAACATTCTAGAAACATGTACTACAGTACATTTTCTGTGGAAATAAATCTACTGCCACTGAGTGAAATACATGCAGGCGATCAGCCTGGCCACAAAAAAAGCAAGCTTGTGCAAGCAAATTAAAACCTGACTCGTCCAGACTTTGGCTCACAGGTGTGTATGTAAAAAGTGGAAAGCATGTTATTACAGGTGTGAAACCCCATGTTGACGTACCCTCACTCATCTGCTGACAGGGTGCTATGTGTGTTCTTTCTCCCCTGAACCTGAAGGCTGGGCGGACACACTGCAAACAGTCACTGGAACCTGCAAACCACAGGAGATGACATTATGATTTAACCTCAGTTTAGCGGTTAGGAATGTAATGACTGCATGTTTGATCAGTGGGGTGTTGTAAATATGAAGACTACTGCCGAGGCCAAGGGCCCACCCTCCTATTGTATGAAAATCTGGAACTGAGATGATCACACATCTGGATATATTTGCAAAGGTATTAGAACTATGCAAGAATCGTAATTTGACCTGCTGACTAAATTGCCATATAAAATATAACATTTGTGAATTTGGCAAGTTACAGAAAAAGTTGGAGAACAGAATGTCTTTAGATTATTCACATCAGACAGCTTCCATTTGGACAGAAACATGAGCACTAATATGAAACATGGCTGAAACTCACGTTTATGTTTGTATTTCTCTTGTGGCTGTGGATCCATTTTATGTTTTTGCAGATCGCAAAAAGTAATTCTACCTGCTGAGTTGATCGGTTAAACATGAAACAATACTGTATCTAACATTAACAGTCCGTAAGAGTTTTTGTAAGTCTGATCATGCATTTTGTTTTTAGCGTATTCTTGATATGTCAATCTAGAAAGAGAATTCTTACAACCTCATCAAAATCTAAGCTCTTCACCACTGGAAAAAATACATTCTATTAGCAATTCATTTTAATATGTCTTATTAATAATACATATATCTTTACTGATGTTTTCTTGATACATTGTCTCAAAACATCACTAAAAGTGAAATGTGAAACTTCCATTTTAGAAATTACACAAAAAAGATCTCATGAAACACATGAAAATACGTCAGTACCTTCCAAATTGTTGCTATACTAATCTTCAAAACTGGTATTTCAGTACTAGGTATTCAATTATCAATGTGGAGAATGTGACATTTGAACAATAGATTAAACAATAGAAATACAAATTTTATAGTGGTAATGGACACAGGCATGTACACTGGCTCCTGAATTCTACTAAGTCTGTCCACATATACAGATATACGGTCTCCTGCTCTCCAACTAAGACAGGATGTTATTTCAGCAACATATTTCTTCAAACTCTGTGGTCTTGCAGTTTGTTTTGCAGTACGTCATGTTACCCTCCAACAGCATGTGTGGCTTCTCATATTAAGAAAGAGTGCATTCACACGCTGCCCTACAGGTGCGGCATCAAGAGTATAAACTTCGTTGGTTTACGAGAACATGTTTTATGGAACTGGAACTGGGACAATAATAACACATTGCATGGCTGGAAATAAACAGCACCGCATACCGCCGTGATAAACACACTTACTGTACCTACATCATGGTATACGCAGGCCGTTCTGCTTTCTGTCTTGCTGTCTGACTCTTCCTTCTCAGTGGAGTAGACAGGAAGTGGGACATTTCGTCCAGCTCGGGGGTTTCCTTGGCAACCTAGAAAAAGGCTGTGCAAACTAAGGCGTAGGCCAGGTCATGCTCTTAAACAAGCTGCAGGGTCCATCACTGAGCCAGCCGACCACTCCATAATATGGGCACCAGCCAATACTTCTTTACTGTGGGGGCTTTCAGAGACGTGCTGCTGCTCAGGAGCTCAGACAGACTTTTCAGTGGGTGCGCCGACAGAGAAAGTGCATGTGAAGCATCAAATCTCAGGACGATCCAGCTGGCTAAACAGACCATGACAGCTTTAACACCTCCATGGTTTCATGGTTTAACAACGTTATTCTCCTTCTATTTAACCCCCTAGAGAATCATTCAAAAATAGATCAAGATGGGAGCAGACTTGGATGGGATCAGCCCAATATCACTACCTGATCTGTTCTCATGCATATATTTAAGGAGGTGTGTCACTTATAAAATAGTGACAGTTTGTCACGGTCATTTACCATTTTCAGTATCCGACAGCTGGTGGTCCTTTAACACCAGAGTGAATATTCTGCATCTGCTTCAACCATAAAACAGCAATGTTTTACTGCCTTCCGGCTTATACCTATGTCATGTCAGACGGTTCAAATGCAGGTTATGACCAGCACATTTTCCATTTTCATTGTGATTTCGTACATTACCTGATTAGTTGGTTACCAATGTTACAAGTAATGTAGAATTACATTAAGTAAGGACATGTATGTATTAGCAATCTGATTGCTAATAAGAAGTGGCATTTTGATAACAACACCAACTGTACTGATAACTGAAGTGTTAACGCCAGATATTAAACACAGAATTGATAGTCACAAAATTCATTTTGGGGGCAAAATAAATAAACTCAGCTACTCGGCGTGAAATTTTCTCTGGCTTTCATGTAAAAATACTTGATCCTCCTCTGTCCCAGAAATCAGATTTGCATCTTGATTGGCTGCCTTTCTTTAGCATGACTCCCTCTCAACATGAGGGTATTCTCTACGTATTGCACTTGCTAATGATAATAGTGTCTCATTTTCCATGCTCTCATTTTTTTCTTCATTATTTTACTTCATTTCACCCCCCAGAGTCCTATAAGAGACAGTTTTTGTCTTGTTTCCTCTGTGCAACCCGTCATCCTACCCTCTTCAGTCTTGCTCTCTCCAAATGGGTTGTCAGTACTCATACATTTTTAACAGTCTCCTGCATGTGTGTAGTGCAGGTTTATACACATGTGCGTGTCATTGCTGCTCAGCTTCGCTCATAGAAAGATGCCAAATAGGGCTGTTTGGCCCTCACATGAGGTCCACTCCAAATGGACACTTCACCCTGTTCTGGGTGAGTGTGTCTACATTTGCAGACATCCATTGATTGTGAACAGCACCACTCAGCAGATTCACGCATCACAACATCCTGTAAGTCAGATCATCCTGACATTGTTACTTTCTGACTCACATCATTAGGATGTTTCTGAGGTTATCTTGCCCTTTGTTATCATCTTTTATCCCAAAAAATACTGTAAACTGTGCGATAGAGAGAGGGCCTTCTCAAAAAACTGCATTGTACCGAACAGATCCTCAGAAAAGTCCCCATAAATTATCCTTTCTTTTCGGCTTTCAGTGTCATCTTAACCCACAAAAGCTTCTTAAAGATGAGCTGCAAGGAAATGGAGTTCAGTGACAAATTTCCTGATTTGAACATGGCAAATGTGAAGACTGATCTTGTCAAAGTCTACAATTGATGGCCTATCAACAGTACCTATCTTTCTAAACTAGATAGAAAAGGAAAAAAAATGCAGCTCTACTTTTCCAATCATCTGGTCAAATAATTATCCTTTTAGAAGAAGAAAGAAGATAAGAAGAAAATCATTTGGTCAGTCATCAGTCAGTACCTCTCATCTGAGAAGCTTCTTCGTGAGTGGTGGCAAAAAGCAATCGCATCCTCTGAGGTGGCCTTGAATGTTCTGCAAAAGCCTACTTGAGCAAAACACTACTCAAGTGGTGACACCAAGCATGGTCCTCGCTGCCGTCAGCGGAGGGGTAGTGTGTGAATAAATGGCACGTTGTATCGTTAAGGTTGAAGATTGCTAGAAAAGCAGGCCATTTACATTAAAAGTGGTGCACTTGGTTCCTATGTAGGATACATTTCTTTCCACAGACTACTGCAACACTTTCTGTGCACCAATCTGAATAAACCTCATGAATGTCAAACGGTCTCATATGCATCCAAACATTTCTGTAAAATACCTTTTAGCGTCGCTGCTGTCAAAGCGGGTCACCCACTGGGTTCACCGAGGCCTCATCCATTAGCTCAATCCCATCTATCCTCGCAGACGATTCATTTGAAAATGCAAAGCTGTCAAACTGTGCATTTGTAATTAACAGTCACCATTAAATGCTGGACCCATATCAGAGCCTTGTATCCCCACTATGCGCTGCATAATTAAAAATGCAAATGAAACTCCATATAATTATGTATTAAGTATGTGTGTGGGGGGCTGTTATGAAGGAAGGTCCAGCTAATGGTTTGAGTAGTGAGTTGTGAGTTTTTTTGAACATTTAATTGTAATGAAGGACAATTAGTGAAACTTTTTTTGATGTCTGTCAAACTTTCCAGGGTGATAGATCTAGTAAGTGCACCCTGCAGCAGAAAGCAGCATATTAATTTTGACAAATGCCTTCAGTGCAAATTGTCTTAAATATAAATATACAATTACTAATCGGCATTAGAACGTCTGAATTGCATTCAAGACAGCCACAGCACAGCAATAGATGCACCCCACAACGAGTTCTGGAATTTAAAACAATCTATTTACGCAATTGTCTATTTCCAACTGACACAGCTCCCAAATAAAACCATCACTGTTTACGTTTAGCCTCGATGTTACTATTAAGTGAAGAAATAGACTAATACAAGTGACGATGAAAGATGAAAATATCATCATTATTTGACTGATATGATGTGAGGGAAGAGGAATCCGGATGTGTTTTTGCAGAAAACCATAAGGGGAAGTTAAAAGAGGACACAGGAGTTCATTTTGAGGGTAAAATCAATTTGAAGACTGACATGTGGAACCCTCACCACCTTTTCCTCAAATCTGACATGGCAGGTTCAAAATCCAGTACTGAAAAATATGTGAACAAAGACAAGAAATCCAAAGGGGGTAAATAGTGAAAGAAAAGCTTTATGGTCCACTGTTTGTTTGTGTGTGCCGATAAGAAAATGACGGACTTCTGTGCTTTGCTCTGAAATTGCTGAAGCAAAAGAGGGAGAGAGAGTCAGGGAAGCACTTGTATCGGCAGTGGTGTGTGTGTGGTTCACTCAGCACAGCTCTCATTGTCAGACCGTGGCTCACTTGGACGACCTCCAGCTCGCACAGGCCTTCGGGCCACTGTGTTCGGCTGTCTCCTCTTTCCTGTCTACCCTGGGAATTCCCCCC
>CAAKHB010005413.1:109574-119736 GCA_901007665.1 Aeoliscus strigatus
CCCCCCCCAAGCGCGCACACACACACACACACACACACACACACACACACACACACTATCCAACCACCAACTCCACCATTTAACCTCCACTGAGAGCAAGATGGATTTACTTTCTGTGAAAATTAAACCCTTTCAGGTATTGATGGAATTTCATTTCATTCGTTTTATTGTTCCGGAGATTTTTTCCAGCGTACAAACTGTCTATTGTTACATCCGTTTTTTTTGATCCACTCCTTCAAATGAATTCCCTCTGATTTCAGCTTCTCATTCAGCTCATCTGTAAAGCTGAAGGGAGAAAATGTTCACATCTGTATTTCCAATATTCATGTATTAAACCCCTTAAAATGTAAATTATTCATTCAAATATGATGGCAGGATGGCTTCCTGTCAGCAGGTATTAACACAGCGAGTTGACACCTTTGATGCTGAGGGGAGTAAATAACACACAAAATGTGCAGACGGAGGGAATAAATAGTGAGGCTACAACCTCAAAACAAAAGCAAGACATCTGCTTGAGGCGGTTTGTGGCACAATGTGATGGACATTTCAACCTGCGATCTTTTCTGACTTTTCAACAGATTTTTGAAGTGCACACACAACATAAGTAGTGGTCATAAGTGGCCTTATCTTAGAATAGTCAGTTTACGCAGCATCATGATTTAAGTGTTGCTGTGAACTGGTGCTATACAAATAAAATCAGACTTGACTCAAACTGTTGAGTGACTCTGGAAAGCAGAGGTGCTGTGATGGTGTGTCTGGCAGTGGGGGGGACTTCAGCCGTCTCTCATGCGGCTGTCTGCCCCCTCAGACCTGTCGGCCTGTTTTGAAACCCACCAGACACAAGGTGGAGTGAATCACAAGAGTACACACACAGTGCAGCCTCTCTGAAAGCCTGGGCTCCACACAGGCAACTCATCAGAGCTATGAGAAAGCTGCTGCAAGCTAAGTCAACTTGGCGGCATCTAAACTCAAATATTTGAGCAGCTCTCGACGGTCCGGCTGCTGCTGGCAGAGCATCACAGGACACCTTGTCCAAAACACAAACTTTGGGGGACCATATATGGGTGGAGTTGTAGGTGGGGGGGGTGAATGCTGGGAATGTGTACAGTACATATTCAAACACAAATGTTTTTTTTTCACGTTTCTGTGCTTGTGGCCTGAAGTTGATAAAATGGATTTGAAATTGACATTTGTTCCTTCACTGTGAGTCCATACAAAGGTCCTTTACACAGTGTACACTGAATAACGTGTTCTCTTTTATAGAATCTCCTGAGAATGTTTTTCATTTCACCTGTGTGATGTGACATCCAGCAAAACCATCTCAGATGTTGCAGATGTTGCTATTTTACAATTTGAAATAGTAAAACAGCCTGTTTTCTTCAGTCACATTGCTCATGCATGAGTAGATTTATTGTGTCGCCCACTGTGTCACAGTAACCGCTAAATATAAAAAGCAACTGTCCTTCAAGTGTCTTCACTGTTCCCTCATCCACCCACAGTCCTTCGGAACATAAAACACACACACATACACTCAAGGCATTTTATATGCAGATTATTTTTGCTATTATTCTGTATTTCTGTATGTCCTCCAAAACTGAATACAGATTCATCTGAAAGGAGACACACTCTTTCTGCTTGAACAGCAAACTTTTCACACACTGAGTTTTGTGTCCTTGTTTGTGCATGTGCTGCTCTTAACTCACAGAAAAAAGCATTGACCATGTTTTGACATTAAATACTAGCACCATCTAGTGGCGAGAAACTGTTATGCACGTGTCAATTAGGTTGGTGCACCAGCAAGCTGTTTTTATTGAGGTTTGATAGACAACACCAAGCATTGTCCCAGAATTATTGCAAGACAAAATCATGACCTTTGTACGTAGAATGACCATTCATTTCCTTAACATGACAGGGAGACAGAGACCCTGCTTGGGACACTGGGTACAATGACAATAACATGTCCTGACGAAAACGGCTACCAACATCAGTGACTGAACTAAAACCGGTTGATTCCCCATTATTGGATGACCTGAGTCAGTCACCCAAGCAATGCCAACAAATACATCAGGTGCTACAAATCCTTCTAGTTTTGTTTACGTGAACTGCAGTCAACCCTTTTAATCTGGCATGCTGGATTTCAAGAAAAACAATAATTTTTAAGTATTAAAGATGTCAATAACAGCCAACGCGAATGAGCAACATGACTCGACAGTTTGCCTGTGGGGGACGTGTACGGAGATTAGTGCAGAATCTGCAAATTCCACTGAATGTTGACGTTGGAAATGAAGGAAACTGAAAAGCTTGTGAGCATCATAACTTTGTCATTCTTCAATTTCAAATCCAATCCATGATCTGAGGCTGGTGGGATGCAGCGAAAGAAGGCAGGACACCCCTGGAGCCACTGGAAATCCCCAATCAGACACTTCCATGAATAAACAACATGCGGAGGTGAACTGTAGGTAGATATTTCCTGTCCTTACTATGTACACACAGACAGACAGACAGACAGACACACACACACACACACACACCAGGATATTTCTGTGAAAGGAAATTTAACTTCCTGTAACACCCAATGTACAGAAACAACTGACTCATTTCCATAGCCCCCCCGCCCCCAACCACAAACACACACAAACAGACACACACAACCCCTGACACTGCTGAGAGGTGGCTCCTCCTCCAGACAGGGCGTCTGGGACTTGACTCCTTGATGGATAAGATTGATCCCGGCAGTGTGTCAGAACACACACAACTCAAGCGATAACTTTTGGTTAGTAGCACATTTTACTCAACTTTGTCAAATCAAAAAATGTATTTTGTTGATAAAAGTGTTTTTGTTTTTTTTTAACTCCAGTAACAACTGACCCACATGACCCCTTTTCTGTCCTCCAGGTGGCAGTCTCGCTTCACTGTTACTTATGTACTGTTACATACCTTCCGATCACTCTTGAACACCTGACCAAAATTGTAAGCATTGCATCCAACATAATGTTATTAAATGTTGGAAGGCAGGTTGTTTTTTATAATTTGTTATATATATTAGTATTGAGCTGTCTATATATTCTCACGCATGTAACAACAACATCTATGGTCTACATGGATTCATTAAAGGAAGAAAACCCTCACTACTGCTCTTAACTTGAATCTGTGAAAGTTTTCTCCACGCAGATAAATCATGCAGTCAAAGCCTGTCTAAAATTTAGCATTTCACAAAAAAATATTCCCAGGGCAGTGATTTCGGCTCTTGGAGCTGTTTTCATGTGATTGAAATGGAATTCCTAAACAGACGACAGATAAGCAGAGCAAGATAACGGAGGCAAGGCACGCATATGAATGATTTATTGACTGGACTACTTTTAGAGACTTATGTAGCGTTGGTGGGCCAGCTACAGATTGATGACTGCAACCCAACCCCTGCAACTGAAAGACATAAAGAAAATGCCTTTGGGATTGCAGTTTTCCATTTCTGCTGATGTTCTTGCACCACTCTGGGTCTCTTCTGTGTAGACCTAATAAACACTTTCCAACCTCCTCTCTCCTGTTCGGAGACACCAGCTATCAGAGCTTCAGCTGCCCTGAAGGTTTGCTTGAACATTTCTCCTCCTTTCATCTCTGCAGAGGAGCACTCATACGCTGTTAACTTCAGATTAGATCCCCTGACATTTGCATGATGCCGCCTTTAGTCATTAGCAGGACAGACAGCGACCCATGGGAACAGGAATGTTCCTGATGGGTCAAGATGTGAGCATGTAATGTCTGTTTTCATGTTTACTACATGCCCTGCAGCCTGATGTGCCGCTGTCAGCTGTCTAATCTGTTTCCTAACACACACATGCACAGAAGCCCCTCTGACCTCTTTTCAGGCGGGTGTTCTTGGAAACTGATGAATTAGAGGTCTTGGACAGCAGAGCTCGGTTACCTTAGACAGTCAGCTACACCCACACATACACACACACATACTTGAGAGAGAAAAAAACAACATTTGGCTATTCATACAATTACATCAGTACTTTTAAGACGTCACTCTTTCTCATATTCTCGAATCATTAATCTCTGGAAGGAGTTAACGGCGTTTCTAACCACTCACAGGTCCACAGTGACTCAACAAATAGATCTGATTTACCAGAGCTGACCCACAACGCAGCTGCCGAGGTTTCCACGTTTCACAGCTGCTTTCGCAAAATCTTTCCCAGGAAAAAACTGATAGGAACAAATTAGCTGCAGAGATAATTGTTGTTAAATGTTGTCTACAGATGGTGACACTGCAACAAGGCCCATCATGTTAGACTGAAATACCGACAACATGTTCTCTTTACTATGTATTGCTGCATTTCTTAAACCATTCTCATACCCAGGTTGTCATATTGCAACACATCTGTGCCTGTTTGAAATATATGCACTCACCTTTTCTGCATCCTTCCTCCTTCAGGAAAGTTTGAAATGGAACTACATCAGTTGTAGTGCAAAGCTGTTTTTGTGTGTTTATTTACAAATAGTGTAAATGTACAGCCTGCAGGCTGTCCCAAACATTTGATGTGTGAACTGTGTGTGTTGCCCATTGACATTCATGGCATTTGTGCGTTGGACAGCGTTTTCACTAAGAACGCTCTACAGTTAACTACTACTACTACTACTACTACTACTACTACTACTACTACCCCCTCACCCCCAAAGACAAATAAAATATCATGTGACATTTCAAGTTTCATGTATGTTTTCGATCCTTCTTTTCTGGATGTATCAAAAAGATTCCAAACATGCTCACTCGATCTCTAAAGTTGATGTTGGTATGGTTCACTGGTATTTTTGGATTCTGTCTTTAAGCCACTATGTCCTCATCGGTGTTGACAGATATGGCGTCAGTGACTGAAGGACTATGAAACCCAAAGTGTGATTTCTTTCTTTCAAACGCACGGACTCTCAAAACATTGTCCGTCTTCATTCAACTTGAGTGTTAAAAAGCAGCAAAATGCCAATGTTTCCGTTAGGTCACACTCTTCACAGTTGTTTTAACATTGTTGTAAATTCTGAACCACTGCCACCGACCAGGATGAACGAACATCACTCCAATCAGCACTTGAAACAAATGTGACTGAAAATCAGCACTTATCAACACCAGTCAAGACAAATCATTATCAGCTGGTTATGAGCTGCTGAAGTACAGTCTCACTTGTGCACACTGAGGACACAAATAACACTGAAAGTCTCTTGGTCCCTTTGGTGGTGTTGTTCGGTAAAGTGTCTCCGAGTACAATGTCCACGACAGCAAGGTCAGTCTGTCCCTTCTGTCATTAACTTGGCTCTGGTCCACATTCTCCTCGGTGCTGCTCCACACAGAGCTATTGGTGTCATGAGGTGGCAGAGCTCTGGTGTAAAGCAGCACCGATCAGCCCCTGCATCCCTGTTACTGAGCCGAAAGTGGGGTTTAACCCTTTTGGACCTAAACCCAAACCCAAGCCTAAAGTGCTCAACCACTAGATGTGCTTTAGTTCGGCTGTCACAGTTGGGATTGTTAAATTGTTGTACTCGTTGTACTCTAGGAGAGACATGTTGCCTGTAAGTGATTTAGAATAGGAAACCATACATATACTGTATATCTAATATTACGTAATGACATTGTTCTGGTTGGTTGACTTGTCATGCAGGCGTTTTTTTCTGACAGCGTAGTAACTTTGTCACTGGTGTTGCTTGACACCTTGAGAGGAAATATATGTGAGTTTAGTGGAAACCGGCGTATGTAAGAAATTTCAGTATTGATGTATGGTTATAGATGGATTGTTGCACCGCCAGTAATCATGGTGTCAAATTGTCTTGATAAGCTTAGCAGCATGCCTCAGAAATAAGACGCACGTCGTCAGACCTTCAGAAATTAGCTATAAGGAGGAAAACCTGAAGTGTGAGGCATTGAAAGCTGCTCTAGTACGAAATAAAAAAAACAGAGTGCTGAAAAGACATAATGAAATGGTAACCAACTCAGTGAGTCATATTTTGAACTGTGATGTCAGAATTTTAAAAATGGATGACAAGTCACCTGCCACATCTAAAATCTGGAACTCATTTCTGCCCATTTTCAGATAAGGACATGAGGTAGTGACACTATGCAGAACAGTAGGTCGCACAAAGGGTCCATTCAACCACCAGGGCAGAAATATCCTTTCAACGCAGATGCCCTCTTTCTAGCGACACACAGGACACTCAGGAGACACGTGGCAATACAAAGGTCGGAAAGTTTTCGTCAGTCAGACATGGATCAGGTATGTGTGGTCAAGAGAAAAGGGAATAAAACACTGAAATGAGAAGAAGCAGCACTCGGGACTAAACCGCTAAACTGAGGTCAGCTTTATTAAGGACCACTCAAGGGAACGTGTCAGTTTTCAGATTAATCCCATTTACTCTGGGTTACATGCGCAGACACACGCTATGGTGACAGAATCAGCAGGTTTTTTTGCAATTAGAGTGGAAATCTTTAGCTTAACCACAATGAATCGATACTGCAGACACTGACTGAGCTGTTGAGCATGTGTTTGACTGTTCCTGTCACGTTAACACTACGTTTGAGTGCATCCCAATGCCAAATCAAACACATTATTTTGTGGAGTGTGTCACTGTACAATAGACTCATACTGAAGCTGTTGCAACAAATTTGCTGCTTTTGTAATTCCAGAAAAATTACATCCACATTTCACATTTCAGGCTACATATGCAGACAGATGGCACATTAATTCCAAACGATGATGTCAATAAATTAGAATAAATTGCCCAGTGAGGCCTATTACTTTGGGAAATTTACACAAATATTCATGAAACATGATTTTACATGATTTTTTTTTGCAACCATATCAATAAAGTCATGTCAAATAGAAATGATATTAAAGTTGTCGTCCTTCAGACATAAACCCAGGACGATATCAGTATTTTGGAAATCAACAGTGGCGGGATCAGAGTGAAGAGGCGTCCAGTATGCAGGTTGTTTCCAACCTGCCAGAATATGTTCCATGCTCACCCAGCTCCGCTGCACCGTCCAGCTGTCAGTGCCTGGTAAAAATAGAGCGTGTAAGAGAGTGAAAAGACCAGCATGCTGTTCTGCTGCAAAGGCCGCCGTGCTGACACCTTTCAGTAGATATGAATTAATTGAGTAGCTCTTCCGTCCAGTTAGAGGAGAGTTGTTGTATGGACATGATCTCCTGACACCTCATTGACATCAGGGAGAGGACTGCATCATGAAAACGCCTGCCCCTTCCCCATACTTCAAATCTCTATTTGATTTATCTTATCCAACAGTCAAGTGTGCAAATGGGCATGCACGAACATATGCAGACATAGAGTACGCAGTACGATTATGTTAAAAGAGGGGTTGAAAGCTAAATTGTACAAATATACAAAATTGTACATGAGCACATTGGGAAATTTTAGCCCCTACCTCTTCTTAAATCTGTGCTAACCAGCTAGCATGTCCCCATCTTTTGGTCAACTTGATGAAAATGTAATGATTTTAACCACACCCCTTCACGGAAACTCAAACTAGACTCTCTTGGATTGAGATGCTGCCATCGTGTGCAGGGGATGTCGTAGTGATCTAGTAATGGAGCTGTGGTATCAAGGTACAATCCACTGTAATCACAAGATGTCATATTACTGCAGAAAAACTCCCATCCCAACTTTCCTTCAAAACAGAATTCCACAAATTCCTTGGGCATTTCCCTCGGAACAGTTTACCAGAACATTGACCATACACGGCCCAGTGATACAATTCTGACTCAGTGCTGTTTCTCTGTTGGGGTTATTTATAGGTCTGTAACCCTTGGCTATGCTTTCATAAAAACTGGCTGCCTTCTCTCTGGCACCCTCTTCCCTGTTTGCTTTGTTTGTCCTTCACCTTCTTCACCAAGGGTGCTAATCCAACGATACTGAGGCTTGTAGGGGAAAGTGACAAGCCAGGTCAGTTTGGTGTTTTATTGAATTTTTTTTTAATAATACACCTTTTTCCGCACATTTTAAAGGCTGTTTCAAATTTTACTTGTGGAAAGATAACAAAAGAGAATTCTTTACTTGTTATTCATTTGTGGTACAAGGGAGACATTTTCCCAAAAGAAATGACTAATTTATATCCTGTTCAGTTTCTCTCTTTTGTCATCATTGACTGACCACACAAACAGTCATGTATGTTATGCATCTGTCTTACATTTTTTATTCTGATCTCTGGGGCAGACTGACACTGTGTTGCAGGTGAAACCTACAGGGTATTTGTGGTTGATTATGAAAAGAGTGAATCATTTCGCTAAATCCAGAAATACTTTCCCTGTGATATATTGAATTCCCACAAGCTGTGAAACTGAACAGAAAAGGACAAAAGTGTCAGTATGATTGAACAAGGGCTGACTACAGCAGCAGTCATTTACAATTACAGTGGGAAGATTAAAAACCTATGGATAGAAAACAGCAGCGTTAACAACTCCATGGCGTGAACTAGAGGTCAAAACTGCATATTCTATACATAAACAAAACAAGGACGAAAGCTCTTTCTCTGAAAGAGATCCATCACCCTTAGTCCGTTTTGCTGTTTCTGTAACTTGCAAAGTACTAATTGGAGCAAGCTGATTTTTCAAAAACTATAAATTTTACTGAGACAATGTTTTCTGAGCTAACAGTGCCAAAACTGAGACTTTGGCTCTTTTTTCTTCATCAAAGAAACATTTGTTATTCATTTATCAAATGTCCAGGACAGTTTACAACCCCCTAAGATAAAAACATAATACAGCTTTTGGCACTTTTTTTTTTTTTTTTCTTATTTTATGTCCTAATATCCAAAAGTGCACCATGTTACTGAAAGCACATTCTGTATGCGAGGTGGTGTGGACACTGGTGAGTTGTTAGTTAGTGGAAGTTGTGCTCCACACGCTTCAACTGACCCACCTTGTACGGCCTCTCACACACTTCTAAATGCAGCTATTTACCTCCTCCAGGATTTACACCTGTGAAAGATTTTCCACAGAACCTTAAAATGGTGTTTCACAGGCCAAGTGGTACTTCATAAGCTCCAGAGACGCCATTCTCACCACAGCCCAAGAAGGAATTGGACTGAGCAAGCGCTAACATGCAATGTTGAAAGACTGGCCCATTTCCACTGTCCTGCGTGGTGTCGGGTGACAAACGAGCTACAATGATATCATGAAAAAAAAAAGTTGCTTTTTACATTTGTTGTTAATTATCAGTTTGGAGGGTCTGGGTGGATGCTTACGTATGCTCTCAGACAGACCACAGAAATCTGGCATCATTACAAAGACTTTTGACAATAACCTATGGTGAAACGATGTGATTATTTCAATTCCAATTGTTTCATTGTCTAAAGAACTTGCCTAGTGAGATGCATTGGACTGAATTTCAATACAGAGATACTGCAGTTATAACTAACACAATAATAAAGTAATAAAGTTCAAATCACATTTGCTGAGGGCTAACCGGAACACAGAGGGGTACAGACAAGGTAGGAAGGGAAAGCAATGCGCGTTAATGCCAGAACTGTTTGTCCACTTATGAAAAGTGTGTGTTCACCTCTCGGCCCCACTTCTGTCAACTGTTAGAACACTAGGAGCAACAAACAGAACTCAAGAGATCAGCAAGTTGGTCAAACCCAGTGTCGCAGAGGTCATGTACCATGTGGTGGTGCTTTTGCCCCCCATTTGCTAAATTAGTTTTCATTTATTTTTACTTGGTAATAGAGGCTTTGGAGCATGACAGGTTCATAGACACAAGCTCAAAGGACCCGTACTTGTGTGTCCTGGAGGCGATGCGAGACGTCCAGTCATTGATTGTGTTTAGTGTTGGCCTGCTGACCCATGCAACACAGTGACGTGGTGTATAGCAGTCGGACGCTTCTGGCTTTATTTGATGTGACAGAACTCTCATAAACACATACATGTCGTTTCCAAACATACAGCAACTTCAGATTGCCTGACATGGAATTGCTGAGGTCAAATTATTAGTCATGAAAGGAAGAATTTAGAAGTTTTGAGTGCATTCATTTCACTGACTCTAAGTGTGTGTGTGTGTGTGTGTGTGTGTGTGTGTGTGGTAAGGAACTGGTCTGCAGGGCTGTAAAAAAAAAAAACAAAAAAAACACCAGGTGAATTCCTGCTGTTTACCACAAGACGCTTTGGAC
>CAAKHB010005413.1:141519-164328 GCA_901007665.1 Aeoliscus strigatus
ATATAAGCAGAGATGTGACAGAGCTCCAGGGCAAAGAGATTTATGTAGTCCAGGCCCACTATTTCCAAACTCTCTCAGCAGCTCTGAGCAGTGCACTGGCTGCTGCTGAGAAAAGGATCAAGACCTCTTTTGGAATGGACGTTGCACAAAATGGTAAATGTCAGAGAAGTGGTAAACATTCACAGTAATCTGTAACAATGATAGCAGGGAGTATCACCATGAGGGATAACCCTGTTCTTGGTTCTCAAGCGAAGGCAATTTAGCCCCTCTGCCATGATGATGTACAGAAGGTGCATGGTGGCGATCACAGATGATGAATTCCGTGTGTGATTCCTTCCATGTAAATGCACACACAGTGTGGTTCACTTAGTAATCTAAACATTTGTCCTGCTGTATGATGGACAGTGGCTTCGCTCCCACAATCTGCATCCTGTCCCATGCTTGACGTTCTCGACCCAAGCCGCTTGTTTGGTGATTAATGGCCATTTGTACCTCATAAACTGTCCAAACGGAGCAGCCTATACATGAGGTAGGCTGCATTGAAAGGGAGCTGTTAAACTAATAACGGACCTGGACACTTCAATGTTTTGGTCTCAGGCAGCATCATTAGTAAAGTCGCAGGAAGTCCACATGAACCTCGTCTGTGCCAAGCAAATCACCTTAAAACCTTCATGCCTTTGTGTAAAGTAGCACTTAGGGAAACATAAACTTGTTTTTTATGTGACTCTCCTTTAGAAAACAGTTAGTTTTGTAAAACCAGAGGCAGGATGTAGTAGTTTAAAACAGAACATGGTGTTTCTGCACCTTCTGGAATGTCGCTTATAGGTCTGGTTTGTCATCAAGACTGCAAATTCATTTTTGTTTCCATAAAAGTAACATTTAACTTGAAGGAATGATATTGTTCTTACAAATGAAATCCATTCAAGGGCGATAAAATGAATGGTGAGTTTGTTAACAGCAGGGACTTTGCAGACTGATATTTTCTGGTCAAATGCTAGATGGCTGTTCAATTCCACTGTGTTCAGTTGAAACCAGTCGCACTTGTAAAGCTTGTAAAGCCTCCATATCAAGGCATACTGTGAGGACATTGGTGTGACTGCATATGTGATGCCATCTTGTCCCTGTCGTTGTTGTAGTTCTGCAGCGCTCCACCTTCTAGTTTGATTTCTCGGGGGCAGACGATAAAATCAGATGAAAGTCAGCACCGTAAACTGACATCAGTGTGTTCCATTTCACAAAACATTACAATATGTTATAATAAAAAACAGTCACTGGCATATGGCATTATCATCTTCATACAAAAGAAACCACCAACTATTGCTTTCTCATTATACACTGATATTCATTTCACCGGTCTCGTTCCCATCTGTGCTTTCAAGTTTTGGCATCAAAAGGCAGCATTTGCTTTCATTTTGTTGCTGACAATAGTTTCTATTGGGAGTCAGTGACTGGAAAAGCAGAACTTAACTGGAGTTGAGGTCATATAAATAACAACCCAGCACCCACACAGATCTGTTTTATGGCTTCCAAAATGGTGAATTTACATGATTGGGCATGTTTGTGTAATCTTATTTGTCTGTGGTACTTTCCATTTTATGTCCCCCACCACATGAGTCGGCCACTTTCCTTATGAGACAAATGTGATCATCCTGATCACTACCATTCTTTTTTCAAGGTGACGTTTACTGTACAGCACTTACTACTAACTCCAACAGTCCAGACAAAAATATCTGAAAATAGGTGAATTACAGCAGAAAGGTGCTGGTACAGTTTTGAATGCAGCCACGAGAAGATGTAAAAAAACAACACACACCATCCACAGAGTTCAGATGTTTTACATTTCATCTTGCACTCGAATTGGTTTCCAACTCATATTATATGGTTCATTATCGGGCGGAGTAATCAATCATTTCTGAGATGTGGATCAAGACTCCCTGTTCTCGTTCCTATTTCTTGGCCAAAGACCCTCAGAGGTTATTTGGAATGTAACACTTTTTATCAGCTTTATGTAGTTCACAGTTAGTGGGAAGCCGTATTATGTCTGAAATCCAGTCTGCAAAAATGTTAGACTTCACTTTTATACACCGCCAAGTCAGGTTATTACACTGAAAATCCAATTCAACTTGACAGTCCTGGCAAATGGTACCAAACTGAACGTTTCAGTTGAGGACCAAGACTTTACACCCTCAGTCTGACTGGTTTATTTATCTTTGATTGCTAAAATAATAAAATAATGAAGTAAGAGGGAAAAAGGTCATTTCTTTTACTACAATTGAATGTTTTCCCAGAAATATCTTTAAAATAAATATCAAAACAGGCCCAGATGAAGGATCCTGTGCTAGCTTTTCCAACTTATTTGGTGAAACACAACGTTTGTAAATGTGTATTTGCAGTGGAACAGTTACTCTCTGATATGTTGAGATGTTTTAACCATACAAAAGCAGGATAAAGGGAAGTAACTGGAATTTAATTACAAAAAGTTTTCTAGTATATATAGTTCTCTAGTGTAACAGATTACAGAAATGTTTTTTTTTTTTTTGCATTGCTGTTACATAGTTACTCCCCAATACTGTGTATTTGTCCTCACCCGGGCTGGTGGTTCTTCATAGGGAGGTAAAACACGTCAGTTTCATTGGATATGCATATGTGGAGGTCAGTTTGACTGTCCAGGGGGATCGAAACTCTCAGACACCAGGACTAATAATGTGATAATGGGAAAAAGCTGCACATAGAGGTCGAAAAAGATTCATTTAGACGTTTGCTGTCACCAGCTGCTATCTGTTGAACCCTTTGTACGAGTGTGCAGCATATCCAGACTTCTTTCAGTGTGTGGGCAGCATAACTTGGCAGAATGAATACTATTGCTAAGGTCACCAACACTTAAGGTTGTGCAATGTGATGCTGATTTGTTTTGGCTGATGCTTTCCTTTTCCAAAAAAAAAAAAAAAAGCATTTTGAGTTAAACACTGAGACGCATCAAAACTTTGATTATTGAATCATCACAGTGTGTATTCAAACTCAAGTCACCATGTGAAGTCAGAGATATATTGATAAAACAAAGGAATTTGACTAAGCATACACAGGCAATCATCCCTGGATGTTTTAATAAAACATGAACATGATGTAAAGTACAGTACAAATTGTAGAATCAAGGAAACAAGGCACAAAGGAGTTTTTAAAAAATCCTTATCAACCTTTCACCTCAATTTCCATCTTGTCATTTGTTTGGGTTTGGAGTAAAGGTCGGCTTGTAGATAAGGATGAAAGCGTTTTTGTTTCCCCCAGACAAGCCTCAGTGACTATCTGTTCCTCTGCCTCTTCCACCCTAACCACCCACATCTGGCTCTGCCTATAGTGACAACACTCACACTCCACTTTAAAGCCACTTACATGAGGCAACAATAAGATTTATGAATTCCAAAGAGTATGATTTATGTCATACATTGAGATTTCTTTCTGTTGGACAGATTGAAGGCTATATTAAAGAGAGCATGAAGAACGAGATGGCCCAGCTGCAGCAGAGTGCCGTCCACAACCACACGGCAGCCATGTTGGAAATGGGCACTAACCTCCTCTCTCAGACGGCGGAACAGACACGAAAGTTGACCGATGTGGAAACACAGGTAAAACCTCAGAAAACAAATTTTGACAACACTGAAACTGTGCAAGCTATGCCAAAGATGTGTTCTTTATTCATGTCTGCAAGGATCCATCCTATGCTTCTTTGACCACAGTCTCCGCTTGCATGTCACACTCCACTGTCCAAAGACAATACTGATGTTGGATAAATGACACTACGTTCTTTGACTTATTTGTCTCTTGTTTCCGTTTTTGTTCATACACTGGAGTTTGATGGGGAATACCTATATCAATTTAAATCAGTCAGTGTATAGTACTGTTGAGATGTACACTTGGGTTGTGTCCCTACTGTTTTAGTAACTCACATTCATAAACCTGACATACGTTTGTAATTTTCCGATTTTGTAGGTTCTGAATCAGACATCAAGGCTTGAGATCCAGCTGCTGGAAAATTCTCTTTCCACCAACAAGTTGGAGAAGCAGTTAATGGTCCAGACCAATGAGATCAGCAAACTCCATGACAAGAACAGGTAAACAGACAACAGTGAAAGCAAACAAACCACACAGGCACGCTACCGTCCTGTCTGCAGCAAAGAAGTAGAAAATGATGCATTGACAAACAAACAGTTTGGACAAGAGTTGTTTTCCATTTAATGTTGTATCTATACAGGGTGGGTGAATGAAATTAAAAGCCAAATGCCAGCTCTCACTGACTAACCAACCTGAACCACTACACTTGACCCATGAGTCAACTGAAGGATTCCTCATGGCAATGGTCCCCCCTTAAACACAGTTAAAGCTATTTAAGCTGTTTATGGTTTTCCTTATCTATATAACAAGGGAATATGTGTGATGACTTGAAATCTTATCATTTTTATGGCATCGGCCGTTTAGATAGAGAGTTTAGATGCTGCTCACTCATTATGTTTACTCAGATAAACCTGCAATCATGATGACACATGTTTATTTTTTGTGAGGAAAGTATAAACCAAAATCGATCCAATGTGTAACTGGTAACAAATATTGTGTGTTTTATTACTGGGGTATTTTGATTATGCTTACTTCAATGTACTATTTTAATAGTAGTAACCAAATGTAAAGACGGATGATTTTGTTGTAATACCGTGTTTAAGTTGGCTAAGTGATACATATTACATAAATCAGTAATCACTGGAAAATATGTGACAAAACTATAAAACAATAGTCAGTGTATACACAGAAACACACAGAAACTCTGGAGTATTCAAATGCCCTGAACAATAATAGTATAAAACAACATCTTGATTTTCCAAAACAAACTTTTATTACCTCCCCCGACTTCAGCCTCTTGGAGCAGAAGATGCTAGAGATGGAGACGCGACACCATGAAGAGCTGGAGACGCTGAAGCAAGAGAAAGGAAGTCTACAAGTCCTCGTGGGGAGGCAGAGCGGCGTCATCAAGGAGCTCGAAAACCAGCTGAGCCGAGCCACGGGCAACAGTACGGCCCTGCAAAGACAGCAGCAGGAGATGATGGATACTGTCCACAACCTGCTCAACCTCTGCTCCAAAGATGGCGGTAGGATCACTGCAGTCAAACTCTGATGCATGAGGTTTCGAACACATTCCCCAATCCACAGGACAGGTCTGCAGACAGACTTTAAGAAGGTCACAACAAAAGACAAAAGGCTCAGTGTCCATTTTTCCAATCGTTTGTTTCTGACCAAATACTTACAGAACATTCACATCACCCTCAATAGCTACTTTATGTCAGTGTGAATCAGCACTATTACTCAGAATTGTAAGAATTATTGTAAGAGTTGTAAGGCATCAGCTCTTGGTCATATTTGAAAACTTGTTGTAGAATCAAGGACATCTAAAGTACCGTGGCTCTATGTGTATTCTCCAGTGGAGCAGAGCACGTAGTAAGTCAAGCCTTTTGTTTCTTAGACCACAATTTCCAGAGAAGGTTGTGCTGCAAACGACATGAAAATACAGCATAACTCAACTTGTTTGGAATACTTCCTTCCTTTGGTCATTTGTTACATCTTCAATGCTGTTGATTTAACAGTGATTCTGACAATACGATGACACTGTTTTATAAACTTTACCCCATACAGAGAAAGACAGGGACGCATTGGCAATGAAATCCTGCGTCATCCAAAGCAGTGTGAAGAAATAAACACGGTTTCACAGCACTTTCACGTAAACCAGCATGTTCCTGTCAAAGGGGGTTGGTGTCTCTCGTAAACCAGCATGGTACTCGTTGTTGCACCAATTGTTTTTCACACTTGGTGAAATGTCAAACAGGATGCCAGTGAAGAATATTTAATTCCTCGGGGCCCCTCCTCTAGGTATAACAAGGCCAGGGATTTCCCTTTCAGGTGCATGTTTGACCCTACTGCAGTGCGACTTCCCTTGTCGGGTGAAATGTAGTGAACTCGGTTACCCCTTTCTCAGGGATCAAGCCGGTGAAATACACTTGATCCAAATGACATTGGCCTCGAATCTCAACAACTGGGATTCAACAACTTCATTTCCATTTCTGGATTTCCTGCAGAGACGCCTTGAGAGCTCATTGTGTTCCTTGAGGTTTCCCGAGGAGTCACAAGTGGATAGCTGCTGTGCATGATTAACACATGCTTTGTGTTTATCATGCTGCTGGCTTTTGTAATTTTAATGTTCCATGCAATAAAGGTCACGGGTGGTCTCTGCTTGTAATCCATCTGTTTAGTCTGGATTTGTGTGTGTTGTATTTAATTACCAGGGGTCTTCGGAGACCATATTGACCTTGCCTGTGAATATGTATTATCTCTGAATTTGTAATTCGTAGGCTGGGAGTCGAGAGTGTCCTGATAAAACACTGTTGTCTGTTTAGTTAACTCGTTTTGATTGAAGTCACTTTTGTTTTATAACTGTTATAGCACAGTACCAGTCCAATGTCTACGATTAGCGGCAGCCGTAAGAGATAGAAATGTGGCATTGCTGCTGCCGTGTGGTTGGTCTTCCTGCTCTTCGCGGCAGCTGAAGGTTGAGGCGGGTGTACAAGGTCAGGGGTCTCCCCTGTCTTCACCCCAGCCTGAATAAGTCAAACTGTAATAGCTCCTCTGGGATTCCCTGTCCGAAGGAGGTGAAGCAGTTGGTACATCTCTCTCTGCTCATGTGATGCGCTGGATCTGTTTTTTTTTTCAAACTGCGTTCAAAACACAGAAGCAGAAAAACTATGTTTTTTCCTCCCCTTCGTAGGGGTGGACTCCAGTTTGTTTGAGAAATGGAACTGTGTTTTGGTTTGGCGAAAAGTGCAGCATTTCATGCCACCGAGTGGCGTCTGCTTGTGTCAGGCTCTGTTTTGAAAACTGATCCCGAGCATTTCCCTTTAAGCATGGACTCCACACGTTTGAGTTTGATGTGGGAAAGATGACAAATCCTTTTTTGAGTTAATATTTTTACAAATTCTTTATCTAGGTATCCATACGTGGCTCTTGCAGAAGATGAAAGAAGATTACTAGAAAGATATTTTTGATGTGGTGTGACAAAGCAAAGGAGCTTGTGTTTAAATTGTAATTCCTACCTACCTAACCCTCATCAGGATGTA
The DNA here is from genome assembly GCA_901007665.1 of Aeoliscus strigatus. Classification (NCBI taxonomy): domain Eukaryota; kingdom Metazoa; phylum Chordata; class Actinopteri; order Syngnathiformes; family Centriscidae; genus Aeoliscus; species Aeoliscus strigatus. The sequence continues at coordinate 148,671 of CAAKHB010005413.1, forward strand.
ATGAGCCTCAAACTGTCATTAACAGTAATTGACCACAGCTTTGCTCTGGTCAGATACAAGTTTCTGGCAGCTGAATTTGATTTATTTTTTACAGCGTTTTGTTATCCCAATAAATAAAGGGAATTCATCATTTTTACAGCTGCTTAGTCAGCAGTGACGAGCACAGAACAGTAAATGGTTCCAAGCAAAGTCCTAAAGGAGTTTTTTCAGTGTGAAACTCATATATGCACTGAAAACCACGAAGATATGATTACGTTTTATGCGGGACTGTGTGACTGCTGTTCTTCTCATCTGCAGATTTAAGCACTTGCATACAACAATCCTGGTTCCTTTTATAGCGTAAATCGTACACTTGAAAACATTGCTCAAGCAAGTGTGAAGCTTTGGTTGCTCACATACAAATATCGTATGAACTACAAACTAACAACAACAACAAAGTGCCTAAACACCCAACACTCATGTGTTGGCCAATGCTGAAGTAATAAAGGAATTATACTGAATACTTTCCTTCAGGATTAGTAAAGTTGTATCTTATCTTACTATCTTGTCTTATAACATGAATCCAAGTGGCCTTCAATGAATATATTTTAGAGTACATTTTATAATGGAGAAATCATGTTTCAGTTTGAGACAACAAATCCCCCATATGGCAACACATGGATGTTGGGAATATACTGTGGGAGTGGACTGGCATAATTTTATAGTGCTTTGCATCATTCATATATGAATATGTCAGAGAAATTCTCTGACTGCTCAGCAGTATTTGCAGACTGATTATGGTCACATGGGAGCACTGATGTCTATGGCAGTCCATTTAGCTCAATTTGTCATTCTCCTTAGTTCCAGTATTTAGGCTCGTTTGGCAAGGGTCCTGATTTATGCAAACACCCTAGCCCTGTTGGTCTTTTCACATGAACCCCCTGCTGAATATGAGTCCCCACAGAACCACAAAATATTTTTCTGTAAGCAAATATTGGCACATAAATAATATTTAAAGATCTGGGCAGCAAGCTGTTCAAGGGAGCCGCTTCTGGAGCATCCAGTCCCTGAGCAGTCCTCTTCTTCCACTTAGGGAGAACTCGAAAGTCATTGTGAAATAATTGTCTACTCTAATCTAATCCCAAATAAGATCTCCTACGAAAATAATCTCCCAGGCTCCTAGAACGTGCCCTGCTGTCTGACTGCTTGGGGTAAATTACTGCCTGACAGGGCTGTCCTTTGTTGTATTAGAGTCCGGTGTGCGAGGGTCTGCAATGTCAAACTGTCACAGCAGGAGATTGTTGTCGCTGACACTCAATACTTTGTCAAAATGGTCACATACTGTACTACACCCAAATAAATGACCTGCTTCCATGGAGAGGTCCTGTGTGCAGGAGGGGGGGGGATCAAAGCTAAAGCTAAAGACCACAGACACATTTCACTTTTCACTGACATCTTCTTTGAGGCAGCAATTACAACAATAAAAACAATGGGGTGAAAACTGACATAAACCCCTTAAATGGGAGGAAAAGGGGTGGAAGAAAAGGATTTAAAAAAACGGAAGGAATTTCCATCAATATAAGAAGGGCTCAGAAAGTAAATATAACCCACTTGTTATAACAGGAACTTGAAATTTATAGCTTGCAGTATTTTGTCCTAACCTCTTGCTTGGTTTCAAAATAGTGCCGCCATAATTATCTGCAGATGGAAATGGATGCAGCTGGTCTGTCAAAGTCTGAAGCCTTCTTTCTCTCAGAGTGAGAGATCATCCAGCCGATGAACTCTTTCTTCTCCTGCTAATAGGCTAGTTGTCTCTCAGATTTTATCTGGCGGTTACAAGATACTCGCAGTGAGACATCTGTGATCAGCTTCTGCCTCAGACTCCTTTTAGATATTCAACCCCCAGATGTGCAGATCTGTAATGTGATAAACTGAGCAGTTTAGGATGTGTTGTCCAACTGATACCGAGCCTTATTGAACTATGATTTCAACATGAGGAGGTTGCAGCAAGGATTCAATTAAAACAAATATTTTATATGCAGAACTTTTTTTTTTTGGAATTAAAGCGTGATGTGTTTCAATGGCACTGGTGACAGACAAACTGATATTTTTCATCTTATACTAATAGCTGACAGATAGTCGCAGTTTTATATGAACAATGGTCAACACACAGGTTATAGCTTCAAGTCAAGGACAAAAATTAGCTGTGTGAACAGGCATAAATTTGAAAATAAATGTCACTTTTACCAATTTATAGTCATTGGACTTTTGAAAAATGTGTAAATAACTGAAGTTAAATTATTTAACTTTCCCAACACTGTTAATAAAGACAAAAACTGATAATAATTTGACTGTTTCACTTGCTATCTAAAATTCTCCTGGAAATGTGTGTGAAGTCAAGTCACTTGATTGCAGATGATTACATTGTTGATGTACAATTGTTCTTATTTTCTCTTCCTGTGAACACACAGTTGTGCCCAACAGCACAAAGACGGCAGAAGAAGAAAAGAAGTTCCGTGACTGTGCCGACCTGTACCAGGCTGGCTTCCATAAGAACGGAGTGTACACCATCCAGATCAACCCTCAGGAGAACAAAAGGGTGGGAAGCCACACTTTCTTCCAAGGCCATTGCTGTTATGTGAAAATCCATCTTTTCATCACTTCTATGCTCCAGTATCTGCTCTAGTATGCTCTTTGATAGTGGATTTAAAGGGTTTTCACTTGTTTTCTTTGACTTGAAGCACGACTTAATGCTTTTCAAGTGCGCCAAAGCCACAGAGCCACCACAGGACGCCTGCCACTGAGGAGTGCGAATGATGGCCACAAGCTGTTGCTGGAATATGGAAACCTGAAAATACACTTGGCAGCTTTGAGATTACAGGAATTTAGCTAGGGGAGAGGTGTGAAGTGGGACATGGAGACAGTCATGATGGCGACAACTGTGCAACAGCATGCACAACTGTGTGCTGGATGTGTTCTTAACCTTAACCTCTGCACTCTGCTTGCATGCTGCTGATTGATGAGAGAGTGATGATTTAATAACCGAAGAGGCTGGCAGTAGGTTTGTGTGTATTTTTCTGTCAGTCTTTGCCGCACATTTCTGTTGTGTAGTGTGTGTGTGTGTGTGTGTGTGTGTGTTTTTGACACGTAAGTATAAGGTGAATGATGAACTTGTCCCGGGGAAAATGATTCTGTCAGGGCTCTTTCCTTAATTACACCCAGGCAGCGTTCATGTGTGTTCAGCTGTGTGGACTAGCTGAGGTGAGAGACCTTCCCCGCTCCACCCTGGGGTCTCCTCCTCAAAACAAAGAGCAAACACTGCAGATAGAGCCGCAGCCCTGCGTTATCATCTTACCCCCCTTGAGGTCCAAGGTTAAGGGCCGCATTACGCCCAGGTGTCTCTTGGTATGTGTCCAGCCGAGACCTTCGCTTTGATCCTGCCGAGACGACGCTCTCTGATGAGGAACATCTCTGGAGAGTTAGTGAGGGATAAGGAGACACAGATAGTGTGACACAGATTCACCGCATTCCCAGAGATGATTCATGATGTTAGCTCGGAAGAGGAGTGTCCACAAAACAATTGTCCGAGTGACCCCTCATTGCTTGCAAATGCCACTGAGAATCATTAGTTTGTTGAAGTTACACTGAATCTTCTATATCCACAAAAACAATTCCAGGCTTATGGGTGTTCTCAGCATTGCATGACCCTCCTCTAATGTCTTCTTTTTTCGTAAATATGTAGGTATATTGCAACATGGAAACAGCTGGAGGTGGATGGACGGTTATGCAGCGCAGAGAGGACGGCAGTGTGGACTTCCAGAGAACTTGGAAGGAGTACAAGATGGTGAGAGAAGAAAAACCTGCACACAGATGCAGCATGCAGACATTTGTCCACATCGGTATACTAAAGTACGATACTGTATGGAGAAAAAAAAATGTATTGGTTTCTTCCCTGGCTCATTCTACACACACACACACACACACACACACACACACACACAAACACACACACACACACACAGACAAACAGGAGCTAAAACATACCTCTTATATGCTCTTTCATGATAATGGTGGCACACATAGCACACAAAACTGGTGAGAATACACTCATCCATTAAGCAAGACTTACAAAACGGTGCAGCTATTCATGGCCTCATTGGAACATGTTGAAAATAAAGAGGCAGGATCTGCCTCTCCAACACCATTTGGAAGTCTTCAGCCAGATGTCTTTCCTCCTCGGCAACAGCTCCCCTGTCGTTTTCGTGTTTGCAACATTGTCTAGGGTGTCTGAGACTTACTCCACTCCTCGGCCAAGCGTTCAGTGAAATGCTGTTATTCTTCCACTCCTTCGACAGGAAATTATTATCTAAATATGAAAACAACACATTTGTTTAGTCTCTAAAGCGCTGTGCCAGGTGTGGTGGATGCCATCATCTGTTTGTCATCAAGGACAAATCTATGCATATTTGCATTGGCGGTGTTAACATTTTCAGTCTAAGCTGTAGTGAAACATTGAATTGGATTTGTTATTGCTGGCAGTCAGATTGGTGGTGTTTGCTTTGTAAGTCACCTTCAAGTCACCCTGTATACCTTCCACTGGCTGTCGGTTTATTATCACATGGAATATGTTCATTCTTACCTCTGTAATCGGCTTTCTTTCTCAACTTTAATTTCCCCTTCTGTCCTCTCCACTCTTCTTGATGTGTAATTTACTTGTCAGTGAGAGTGTATTTCATTTTCCTTCCATTCTGGGGTGTGTAAAGCCTGAGAAATTCCCAAGCTGGATCAAATGAAGTACATAACTTGAACTGAGAGGTGTAATTACCAATTTGTGTAGTACACCTGTAATGCCGACTCGACACTCTGGAGTAGAAGGCTGAAGTGTGTCTCGTCATGAAAAAACATATAGATAATGGTATATTGAGTTCTTCATTGGCCATTTGCTCAACAGTTCGAGTAAAATTGGCTTTGAGTTTAAATTTCTAAGTCAAATTCAGCTTCATTGTCGACAGCTGTTATATGTTCAGGGCATACAGACAATCGAAATACCATTTTCCTTCTATACATCTTAAATGGTATATACGTAAGGCACAGGCAGTTGTTGGAAGTCTCGCTCTCAGTTAACAAGACAAGGCAAACATCAACTGATAGCATAGATGGCTTCCTGCTCAGTTGCGCCACCTGGTGGTTGCTGTTTCACAATGCATTCATGTGATACTGTCATGTGCAGTAAAACAATTATCGGCAACGTTATGCAATGTGTTTGATTCAGTGCAACAGACTAGGACAGACTGACAAACATCATAACCGTCCAGATATTCATTCATTCATCTTCTCCCCCTTGTTCCGGTTACGGGTGCTGGAACCATAATTTTCATAGCTTTATCCATCCTGTCCTGTATGCGTATGTGAAGTAATAAGAAGGAAAAGCCGATGCAAAAAGTGCAGAAAGAGTAGAAACATACTGTAGAGTCGAAAAGGCAGTAGCAATGGAATGGACACAGGGACCTTTGAGTTTCGAACAGGTGTACAGACAGAGAGCATGGAGTCCATTATAGTGCATGAGGGAACACTCATGGACCTCCGCCAACATTCACAGTGCACTGCTAAACAGTGTTGTATTACTTCCTTCAACGTTTGGAGGTGATTGATGGTGTTTTTAATAGTGTTAATAATTTTCACATTCTTGCTCTCCATAGACTTGTGCTCATGGGTTTAATGCACTTGAAGGATTTGTAAATCTTTCAGTCAAAGCTAGCACAGCCTGTGCAGTTGAAGTGTGGAGTTTCTCAGGGCGATGAGGCGAATGTGTGAATGTGTCTTGTGTCTTAATTCTCGTAGCACATGAGTACAGGCTCATACTACTTATATTAACAATTCCTGATTTATAGAACTAAATCAAACTTTGTTATCCATCAGTGAATCATTGTTACCAACCACCTTCTCATCCCTGTGTTAGAGAGGTCCTAACATAGTCACAGAGGAAACATCTGATTAATTAATTCCAAGAAATGTATTAATTGCACAGAAAGAGAGAAGAGAAGAGAAATGGGCTCCAGTCACTTGTCAGGACATGCCTTAGGCCCGAGGAATGCCCCATATTTACTTTCGCTCCATCCCGTTCCTCCTCGCCACAGATGCTAAGCACAAACACAGACTTTGCCCTCACCCCGAGCCTCTCAATCTTTAATGGAGCAGTCCAAACTGCCCCGTCAGAGCTGAAATGTCATCCTGCTTCACAGTTCTCCGCTGCTGTCAGAAGCATTTTCCCTCGCACTGGGAGGCACTCTGATCAAATAAAAACTTTGCAGTTGTTTGAAGGAGTGTCTGGTCAGGCAGTATGTATTTAAAGAAAGACGTCCTTAGGTAATAATGACTTTAACATGTGTGACTTGAGTGGAAAACAGAAATGCATTTCAGCTGGTACCTATTTAACTTTTCAATATAGGTATGTCGTCGTGTGGAGGATCCAGCCCACTAAGAAACTACATACATACATACATACATACATACAGTAGTTGACACTTGTTACTTTTTCTGTCACATCTGCATAAATGATAGAATCATTTCAGCTGGTTGAAAAACACAGATCTATCACTGGATTGACTTAATTAAAGCAATATATAATTCAGAAAAGACCTTCCTGTCAATGTCACAAATCTCATGTTGAGACTGTGTCTGTCTTTGGAAGAGACAATGAAAATATTCAGTTTTGATTTTTAGGTCGTTGATTTATCGTTGTCTTTCTCTTCCTTGATTGCAGGGCTTTGGGAGTTTGTCTGCAGAGCACTGGCTGGGGAACGAGCATGTTTACCAGCTGACCAACCAGAGGCAGTATGTCCTCCGTGTGGAGCTGACCGACTGGGATGGACATCAGGCCTTCTCACTGTATGACCGTTTCAAAATTGGCAGTGAAAAACAAAACTACAGGTACTGCTCCTATTTCTGACAAAGATGAGATTGTGTCTCCTCATAACAGACTGTCCAAGTGCTGAAGATAATTGCAACATCCTTAGATCTGCTTTTGCACGTCTGAATGGGGTTTTGAATACTTTGCACCACATGTTTGGACATGATACAGCCTGAGACAGACAAATGTCCTCATAGTGAGGAAATGTTGGCATGGTTATTTGGCAAATAAGATGTTTTTATGACACTACGAACACAGTCTTCATGGCAACATGTTCACTCCGAGTCTCTCTCTCACAATGTAAAATCCAAGCGGTTTGGAGTAAATTACATCCTCTGAACAAAGAACAGAGGGTTCTGAGCCTGACTTCAGAGTCAGTTAACAGACATGCCGGTGCATTCATCTGTGGCATAAAATCCATAAAAGTGGCTTGAGACATTATTAGACATTATTCCAATGAATTAATGCTCAGACACGAATGTTTGAGCCTGCTATGCACCCATACTAAAGTCACATGGACACTACTTGGAGATGTTGTGTCAACCTCCTGTTCACAGTAAGCAAGCCGTCACCACATCCATGCAACGTTTTTGAGCCACTGAGCAAAAACACTCCATCGTCCACACATATTTCGGTTGCATCAAAAGCTTGAACACTGTATTTATACAAGACACTTATTTCTTTGTCGTTTGTGTACTGTATGTAAGAAATGGAGCGAAAGAAGAATTACTACAGAAAGACAATGGAAGTGTAGATGAAATGTTTCAGTTATGATGGTATTCATATTTCTGATAATGTTTCCATTCATGTCCATTCATCCAAAATCATTGTAACCCTGTTAAGAGTATTTGTCCATCCAACCTGAAGGTATCCTCTGTCATTTCTTTTGTGTAAACTTTCCATTGACTGACACTTTGTCCCAGTGTGTTGTGGGGGGTGAAGGCCCTTGTTTTCTTTTTGAGGGGGTTAATGATAACAGGCATCAAACTGTGGCAGATGTTTGGCCCATAGCAGATGTGGAAAACTACTGCAAATTCCAGAGACTTCCAGGCAATAGCTGGCTTTACTGAGACCATCTGACATCTTCAGTTCCAACGTTTTCCCTGGAAGTGCTGGTTCTTTCTGATAAGAGATCCCTTTAGTTTCAAAACTATCCTCTCTACATCTTCAAATAATAAAATAACAGACAGCCCTGTGCTTCAGTCTTTACATTCTTTGGACAGTGTCCTAAAAGGTGTAAACATTTCCCTTTTGCTTGGGGCGCTCAGGCTTGTTGTCATATCTAATTTTCCGAATTATCCTGCGATGACAGGGGTTTCACTTTACGTGTGTTAGGTCTTCAGGAGAGGGTTTGGTGGTTTTCTCCAAGGACATCTAAGGACGCAGGGAATATATTTCAATCTGATGGAAAATCTTGAACTGTTTTGTTTCGAATTTCACGCAAATCAAGGGTTTGTGACCACAATGTGAGGAGACAGAAAAAAACAAAGTTACTTTTTACATTTAGTCTTACATGATGATCAGAATGTAGAACATGAGAAATAACAGTTGATATCACAATATGATACAAAATAAACAGATCATTACATTTTCCACAACTGATAGCAAATATCAGCAAACAGCAAAACTTTGAATGCGTGTTTAGTTTCAACGTCAACAACAGACTGTATGTAAAAAGATGACTAAATATAGCTTGTCATGACACCATCACTCTCTTATTCGCACAATACAGATTTTGTTTGACTCTAACAGTAGCTCTTTCGATATAGAACCGTCTGAGGCAAATGGGGTTATGGTATCATTGCCATTGAATTTGGATTTGGAAACTTATGTTGTTTATAAGTCAGATCAACAAGCTAAAGGCTATAAATAGATTTGTAGTTCTGGTATGACAATCACACATTGCTTCTCTGAAACACAGGCCAAAACAGTCCAGATGGCCTCAACAAACACACACTGCCAAGTTCTTTGTGCTTTGGCAACTCCCTGCTGTTAAATGTCAAACAATCTATTCCAAGCATTTATTGATCTGAAACATAAGAGAGAGCTGAAGGTAACAGGGTCGGGTCTGAAGTGGGTTTGGATTATTTTCTATCATTCTGTGGGGGTTTACTGGCGTGCATCACACTGTTGACAGACCAAGCAGAGAAAGGGAATGGTGTAAGTCCAATAAATGTGCATGCCAAGCTGTTTCATGTGAAGTACATTCATGTATTAAATTGTAGCTAGACTCACTCATACTTTGAAGGCACAAAGGTGAAAACTCGTGAACTTGTAGACATTGATACCAACAACCACAAAATGTCTATCATGTAGTGTTTGACGAATGTTTCACGTAGATGAATTGGGCTGCCACTTGCTACAGCCCAAACAAATCTCCTGTAGCCAGTCTGCCAGGTCCATCACACGCTCATGGAGATCGAGTCACCAATACCACTTGCAAAACATGGCCAGACACCCAACATTTGTATGCATTGGTGTTGCATATTTCAGAAAATCTTTTTATCGTAAAACGTTTTTGCTGGGACACAATCAGAGCTGCATCAGTGCAAAGGACCATTGCAAAGTAATAGCTAATACAAATCCTGCTGACACCACATGTAAAGGTACATTTGGTTTACCCAATCTTTTCCCAGTTAACCACAACCTCCTAATGTTGACTCATTTTGCTCGCTTTTGCGACTGAGGTCAACATAATTGCAGAGGTGACTGTCTTGTAAACAACAGAAAAGCCCACTATTCAGCATTGTAGTCACGTTTGTTTGTCTGTAATAATGCATGGGTTGCAGAAAAGAAATCTAAATATAATTTGATGACGTGCAAATATTGTTGTAATGATAGCCATCAGAGGAACACATTCAGTTGATTACCCTCATTTATCAACATGTCGCTGCTGAAAAACTGGGCTTTTGTGTTCAAATATCAATATGGATGGAAGAAAAATACAAGCTATCTTTGTGATATGCACAGCTCAGAAATATAAAAGAGTGACTTTAAAATAATAACCAATGAGGGGAACACATTTACAGACACTGAAATGGAATATATGGAAAGGAAATTGCATGTTACTGAAAATGTAACAAGAGGAAGCAAAGCTGCAAAATGAGATACAATACAGGCTCAGATAAAAAAGCTCAATGAAAAGAAAGAGATTCATAAATGTGACCAGGAGGTGCAAATTAAACTGATTATTCTAGAAATAAAGTTTCCATAGTCACGTAGCATCTGCAGGCTGGAGAGGTGTAACCATAGCAACTGAACCTCACCACTGTTCCCAGCTGTTATGTACCGATCATAATTAATCCTGGTCAGGGCCCACAATAGATAGAAGAAGAAAGAAAGACAGAAAGAAAGAAAGAAAAAAAAAACAGTGGAAACTTTGATTAATAACAATTCAATAAATTCTTTGTCTAAAGAAGTTGTTTATGCTTGAACAAGCTGTAACATCTTCGTTTAAAAGCAATCCTTGTTAGAAGTGCCAAGTTCTTGATTAGTCCATTTTGTAATTGATCTGATTACCCAGTGGAATTAGATTCGATTTTGAAGACTTCAGCTGAGGTAGTTGCATGTGCTTGTTAGTGCGCTTAGTTTCCAGTTATAAGAAGAACCAAATAAATAAAACAAAACAAAAGAAATAATAGAAGACTGAACAAAGAACCATCTGCACAAATCATGTAGAATGCAGGAGAATAGGAATATGTAAATCAGTTTGCAGCAGCCTGTCTGCATGAATCAATGCATACTGTTTTTATCAGTGTATGTGTGTGTCAGCGGAGTTACATGACACCCAATAGTTAGAGAGTAGCCACGTGGGTCTGAGCCCAGCCTTGGTGGCCTCTCAGTAGGAAGCAAACTGTTGGTCAGAGTGATTAACGTCTGCAGTGGTCCAACCAGCCTGCAGTTCAGGGGGCTAATGGCTGTCAGGTGTGGAACAGCACGTGCTTAATTCTCTGCTGAGGAGGCTGTTTCAGCTTCATGTGTGTCGATTAAAAGAGCACGGGCAGTCTAACCTTGGACATGTCAGTCCAAAAAATAATACATGACATGTTTTCCAAAATGTGATGAAACCATCTTACTTTCACTTGAATGTTTCAAAACGACTTTCCACATGTACATTTGTGAAACTAACAAATAGAATAATAACTTGAATTGGATTGAATTGGAACAACCGTGTACCACTGGGTACCCTATTAGGACCACATGTATTCAGATTTCTCATACAATGCTTGTTGCTGCTCAGGCTGCTCATACGGTATTTTATGTTCTGACGTCAGTGCTTCACAACTTAAACTTAATTTATTTCAGATTATACTTGAGCTCTGATAAAGCTAAATATTTTTCGAAAGAAATGACTCTTGATGAGGCACAAACTGAAAGAGAATACTCTTCAAATAGTTCAGTTTCTGGATTCATTACAAGCTATGCTTAAAAAAAACCCACATTAATGAACCAAAATGATTGAAATGTCAATCACCGTGACCCTGTTTTACTTGGAATCGTTCTCATATAAACAACTCTGATTCTGCACCTGACCATGCTGCAACTGATTTTCCACATACAGTTTGCAGATGATAAAATGTGGTGCATTAAGTCATTATTACTGACACAAATATACATGTATATATATGGAGAGAGAAAAAAATTGATTTTCCTCTTGAGTCCATTACTCATCGATAGATTACCCACTTATGATTTGAGTGCAAAATGGACCCTGACAGGAAAAACTGTGGATGTCGGAGAAGTCAGTATTTGGTGGTCTGGTAAATGTGCAGCACACCCAGAAAACACAGCAGCGGTATTTAAAGCAGTCCGTCAGAGTGTCATTGTGAAAATCCCTCTTGATGGTGTGCCTTTGCAATTCATCACTGAAACACATATCACAAGGGCTTTGTAAAGAGGAAAGTAACGTCTGGTCTATATCAGACCAGTAGCAGACCTCAGTTACCATCAAGTACAGCACAATGTTGAGGTGCAAGTTTACTGTCAACTGGAAAGTATTCTAAAATACATTTGTGTCCTGGTGGACACATTTATTCGTGTGTATAATGTATTCACGTTCTTACCCAACTTGCCATGTGTTTAGTGGTCATCTGTTGCCACTGAGCAGACATGACTCAGGCTTGTATCGGCTGTTACGTTATGTGTATTACTTAGTAGCTAAATGAATTTCCCACAGTGGTCTGCAGTTCCATTTTTTTACTCTTTTGCTTTCCACATCAACCCTTTACACAGCTGTCTAAATACATGCGTCTTTCATGTTAAATGAGTTTCTTTCCCGGGGAGGCAACCAGCCCTTTTCTTTGAGGTTCTCAATCTGGTTCCACAGAGCAACAAAAGCAGAAGGTCCACAGTTTTCCACGTCCCCTGGAAAAATGCAATATTGTTTTTGTATTGATTGGTTCCTTATAGGAAAGCCTGTATGGCTGGTAACGCTCATGACATACAGTACCATTTTGATGATAAGTCAGTTCAGGAAATTCTTTCACACTAAATTGCACCTGCTGCAACAGTCACCAAACTACATTCAAAATACAAGGCAGGTGTGTGATACTTCAGGTTAGTGTGCTGTAGCTGTGTGTGCATTGAAAGGGTGCAGGAATTGTGTTGTTAATCCACTGGGGTACAGACCCCAAAGGAATCTGCTTCCACACTGCTTCCAAATATCTAATTAAAAAGGTCTTAGATGAATATTTACCAGTCTCGTCATTCTTCATATCATACTTAAAAAACATCCCCTTTGTATTCAGCTACAAATGGTAATATTTGTTACCTGGTTCTCGTGTTCATGAGACATGTAGACGACAAACACAATGTAGATTCTGCACAATGACCACTGATACTGTGACTTTATTTTTTAATCCGCTGGAGTGATTCAACCTCAAAACATGCATGTGGTTTACAACAGTTGTTGAAAAGGAAGGGACTTTTTACAAAGCTTGGGGAGAAGGCCCACTGCTAGAGAAGGTACACTGCTTATGGCTCGTACTCTGTGTGTTACAGTCCGTTTCAAATGATTTAGTCTCTGGTAGTGGTGTAAAATTAATGCATTGTGAACTGCTGCAGATGGAAAAGTAATTTCCAGACATTGCTTTGACTACATATTTCTCCCACTTTCCGTGTTTCCTTCACATGCCCTCTGTCTTTCATTACCTCCACCAGGGAGGTTAGAAATGTTGTCTGTGCCGTTTGTTTGTCAGTCTGGCTGTCAGCGAGATTACGTGAAATCTACCAGGTTGATTTTCAAACATCTTTGCGGAGTTCTTGTCGAGGAAGACCTCAATGTATTGTCTGTTTAAGGTGTAAACTGTTGTTCTTTCATTTATATTCTCTCCACTCTCTTAATGTTGTTCCAGGTGTCCAACATGCACTCATTCACAACATAAAAATATCTCATATGAGACATTTCTTTCGCTATGTTATGTCTCTTGCTGTCTTTATAGCTTACACTTCTCACATCGCTGTACTCCTCCCCTCACTTCCTCCCACTGATGTATTTTCTTGTCCTGCCTCCCTCCTCTTGATGTCTTTCAGGCTGTTCCTGAAAAGCCACAGTGGGACGGCAGGCCGACAGAGCAGTTTGGTGATCCACGGAGCAGACTTCAGCACGAAGGATATGGACAATGACAACTGCATGTGCAAGTGTGCCCTCATGCTAACTGGTGGTACGTTTATCTCAGCAGAATGTCCAAAACACACAGTTAACGCGACACGGAATAACCCGACCTGTACTTAGTTCTTGTCTTGTGACTTATTTTAAAATGATCCTATGACTACTAAACCCCGCTACAAAGTTCATTTAGATTACAACCATGTGAAGTTAGTATGACGTATGCATATGCAACATACATACTAATTTTCTCATCCAGCAAACATGGAACATCAATAATTCAGAGAGCCTCTTAATGTAAGATGAGTAATGTCAGAGCGTCTTACAAACCTGAGAGTCAGCCCTAATTTCAGCACAATTAGCTGAAAGACACTAGAAGAGGCGGCTTATGATTCATGTGCATTCAACAGTGTGTGCATTCATCTACACATTCTTCAAACTGATCGTAGTCCTCGAGAGCTAGATTTCACTCTGCTCCTTCACACACAGAGACTGATGATCAGGTGAGTAAGAGCAGGGTGACGTCAAAGACCAGCAGTAATAGGTAGCTCTCAAGGACTGGTTTGGGCACCCCTGGTATGGGAGAACCGACAGAGAGCAATGAACATGAAGGCTGCGGTGTAAAGAGAGGTTCTTCAGCACGGTCACAAACTGCTTGTGCACAGGGGACCTCAGAGTTTACTTTTCTCTTTGTATGATCGTTTGACGTCTTCATATCTCAGCAATTAATCCATTGAGTACAATGTTGTTGAAACAAAGTACAGATTGACCCGACTTTTAAGTATTTGCGTCAACATGTCACAAGGGAAACAACACCATCTTTTTTTTTTTTTTTTTTTGTAAGAAAACAGACTGATTACACATGTACTCCGTCTACGATTCCAAAAGCAATTTTCTCTGTTTGGCTTTACAAGCAATCCCACAATGCTCATAGCTCACTCATTAGTTCAGGTCATTAGGATCCCAACCTAGAACGTGCAATGAGCTAACAAGGCCACTTAGAAATCAACATATCTGCACCCATTTGGCAATATTTTGCATCCCCTCCCGGTTGCGCCATGGTTGGAAAACAAGCTCATTGTAACAATCCCTGGGTGTGGCACCAAGTGTCAGAGAGATTTGAGATAACGCTGCTTTCCCTGCTCTGTAAGTGGAGCCCAGTGACCCACACTGTCACCTCATGGCAGCTCTTTTGCTTCGACCGGGTACTCGTCAAGGATTTTCTAAGAGCACATTTAGGATCAGCATGAGCTTGTATGTCATTGTGAATGCATTAAAATAAAGGCAACTGGCATCTAATCATTCATCAACACTCTGCTGGACTCATAGCTTGCTTACAACCAGACACAAAGAATGACAACATGGTGCCTGAGTAACAGCTGGTCTGAACCCAGAAGTGTACTTCAGATATCATTTGATTTATTTCCCACATTTAAAAGAGCGGGGGCTCACATCCAATGATGTAAGTGTCTAGAATAAGTCTCTTCATTTATGCCGTGTTTAGAATACAGAGGAGGATGTCAGGTGGACGTTCATATGATGGATAGGCTGCAGCAGATCATACAGTAGGGATGGAGTTCTGGCCAGAGGAGGGAGGAGTGTTCCCTCGATCATGAGAGCAAACAACAGTGGCACAGACATTCTCTCCTGTTTTTACAAGTCAATGAAAGTCTCTCTGGCCTTAAAACAGGGAGGATACTGATCATAAATCCCTAAGGGCTGGTGCTGTGCACGCTGAGGGTTTATAGGTGTTATGGCGTTTGAGAAGTCTGCGGTACATCAACAAGAAAGAGATGGACCGTCAGATTAGCACATATTTGATATGTTTTCCCTCAGTGTTTAAGAGGAAGAAACATGATCACTAAAATAAAACACACTATCAGGAAATAGAACTTCTGATTCACAGATGTGCTTTTGTGTGCACATCCATCCATCTTTGTTACTAAACATGCAGTATCATTGCCAACTGTTTTCATTGTTATGGCTGGTGGTTAAACTCTGTCTATGCTGACCCGACACTCAAGACTAACCAGGCCCGCGGGGGGTCTGATTTGACCCTCCCAGCAGTTTGTGGTCATCAAATGCATTGGGTACTTGAAACAGTATTGAAGGAGGGTTTTTTTTTTTTTTTTTTTTTTTTTTTTTTTTTTTTTCATTGCAAT